>PVKM010020193.1:0-23537 GCA_004027735.1 Carollia perspicillata | reverse complement strand
CATTTCTATCATAAATGGGTGCTGTACCTTATCAAATGCTTTTTCCATGTTTATTGATATGATCACATGAGTTTTGTCTTTCCTTTTCTTTATATGATGTATTATGTTTATTGATTTGCAAATACTATACCATCCTTGCATCCCTGGGATGAATCCCACTTGATCATGGTGTATGATCTTTTTAATGTATTGCTGGATACGGTTTGCCAATATTTTGTTGAGGATTTTAGCATTCATGTTCAACAGTGATAATGGCCTGTAGTTTTCTTTCCTTGTTGTGTCTTTATCTGATTTTGGAATTAGGATGATGCGGGACACATCCATGTTTACTGCCTTTTCATTTTTTTAAACTATATTCTTTTGTAGTTTCTCTGTCTCCTTCTTTCTTCTTCTCCTTCTTCTTTGAAGCCTTTTAACATTGTCCTAATATATGGTTTGATGGTAACAAACACCTTATCTTTTTCTTGTCTGGGAAGCTTTTATTTCTCTTTCAATTTTAAATGATAACCTTGCTGGGTTTAGTTGTTGACTGTAGGTCCTTTCTAATCATCATTTTGAATATTTCATGACAGTCCCTCCTGGCCTGAAATGTTTCTGTTGAGAAATCAGATGACTGTCTTATGGGAGCTCCCTTTTAGTTAATTAACTGCTTTTCTCTTGTGAGTCTTAAGATTCTCTCCTTGTCTTTGAGCTTTGCCTTAAAGACATATGTTTCTTGGTGTGGGCCTGTTTTTGGTTCTATCTTCTTTACGCTCTCTGCTCTTCCTAGACTTGTTTGTCTTTTTCCTTCACCAGATTAGGGAAAGTTTTGATCATTGTTTCTTCACATACGTTTTTAATACCTTACTCTTTCTCTTCTCCTTTAGATGTTGTAATGCTTCATGTTGTCCCAAAGGTCCATTAAACTACCCTCATTTTTAAAAATTCTTTTTTTCATTTTGCTACTCTGATTGGGTCCTTTTTTACCTTGTCTTCCAAATAATATATTCAGTCCTCTGCTTCTTCTAACCTACTGTTTTTTAATTCTAATGTGTTTTTTTATTTCAGATACTTCATTCTTATTTCAGACTGGTCATTCTTTCTAAGTTGTATTTTATTGGTTATGCTATTACAGTTCTCCCATTTCCCCCCATTTGTCTTCCTCCACCCAGCACCCCCACTCCTTCAAGGCAATCCCCACACCATTATTCATGTCCTTGGGTCATGCATATAAGTTCTTTTGCTACTCCATTTTGTATACTGTAATTTATATCCCCCCGGCTATTCTGTAACTACTTATTTGTCCTTCTTAACAATGTCACCTCTTCACTCATTACTCCACATGCCTCTCCCATCTAGCATCCATCTAAACACACTCCATATCCATGATTCTGTCTTTATTCTTGTTTGCTTACTTTGCTTTTTAGATTCAAATGTTGATAGATATGTATTTTTTGCCATATTACTCTTCATAGTTTTTATCTTTTTCTTAAATAACTCCCCCTAACATTTCATATAATAATGGTTTGGTGATGATGAACTCCTTTAGTTTTTTCTTGTCTGCAAAGCTCTTTATCTGCCCTTTGATTCTAAATGATAGCTTTGCTGGGTAGAGTAATCTTGGCTGTAGGTCTCTACTCTTCATGACGTTGAATATTTCTTGCCAATCCCTTCTAGCCTTCAAAGTTTCTTTTGAGAAATCATCTGACAGTTTTATGGAAACTCTCATGTAGGTAACTTGCTGGTGTTAAGATTCTCTCTTTATCTTTAACCTTTGGCTTTTCAATTATGATGTGTCTTGGAGTGGGCCTCTTTGTGTTCATTTTATTTGGAACTCTCTTTGCTTCCTGGATTGCATGTCTATTTCCTTCACCAAATTAGGGAAGTGTTCTTTCATTATTTTTTAATGATTTCATTTATTTGTTTTTAGAGACAGGGGGAAGGGAGGGAGAAAGTGAGGAAGAGAAACATCAGTGCGTGCTTCCTTCTTGCACACCTCCAACTGGAGACCTGGCCCACAACCCAGGCCCTGACTGGGATTTGAACCAGCAACCGTTTGGTTTGCAGGCTGACACTCAATCCACTGAGCCACACCAGCCAGATCTCTTTTCTTATTTTTTAAATAGTTTTTTAAATTTCTTGCTGTTTCTGTTCTCTTTCTGGCACCTGTATAAAATGAACACCTGTACAACGTCAATGTTGGAACACTTGAAGTTATCCCAAGGCTACTTACACTATCCTTATTTTTTTAAATTATTTTTTCTTGTTTTTATGATTGGTTGTTTTTGCTCCCTTATGTTCCAAATCATTGATTTGATTCATGGCTTCATCCACTCTACTGTGGTTTCCCTGTAAGTTGTTCTTTATTTCAATTAGTGTATCCTTCATTTCTGACTGGATCTTTTCTTTAAAGATTTTATTTTATTATTTTTCATAGAGAGGGGAGGGGAGGGAGAAATAGAGGAAGAGAAACATCAATGTGTGGTTGCCTCTCATGTGCCCTCTATTGAGGACCATGCCCACAACCCAGACATGTGCCTGGACTGGGAATCGAACTAGTGACCCTTGGGTTTGCAGGCTGGTGCTTAATCCACTAAACTACACCAGCCATGGCCTGACTGGATCTTTTTTATGCTGTTGAGGTCCACACTAAATTCTTTGAGCATTCTTATAACCAGTCTTTTTAGCTCTGCATTTGATTGATTGCTTATATCCATTTTGTTTAGTTCCTTTTCTGGAATTTTATGATCTGTTGTTTAATTTAGGGTGTGTTTCTTTACCTCTTCATTTTGGCAGCCTCTCTGTTTTTGTTTCTATGTATTAGACAGAGCTGCTATGACTCCCTGTTCTTGGTAGCAGAGCCTAATACAGCAGGTGAGTCCTGTAGGGTTCAGTGGCACAGCATCCCCTCTCACCCATTCTCGGTACTCAAGGTGTGCCCTCTGTGTAGGCTGAGTAACCTTCCTCTTGCAGTTGATCCTTGCTTACTGTTGCAGATCATTGGGAGGGATTTACCCAGCTTCAGGGACTTGCTGTGACCACTGACCAATATCCTTCACCCTCCATGGAGGATCAGCTGTGCAGGGGCAAGGTGGCGGTGCTCTGATGTGATTTGTATCTGTCCACTTGGTGTACAGGCTCTGTGGTTTCCCAGGTGATGCAGACGAAGGTCAGCCCTCACTTGTTTGTTCTGCCCAGGGCCACCCTTCCTGAGCTATATAGGAATATGAGTTGTCTGCTACGTATACTGGGCTAGGTATTCCAAAGCAAAGCCAAGCTGTGAGTCTAGGCTGGCTGCTCCTAGTGATGGGCCTGGGGCCACTTAGTAAGAGGTAGGGGAGCTAGGGATTCACTGATGCCAGTGTTGCTGGTTTGAGAAGATATAGGAAGTTTGAAGCATGAGCCAAGACCAGCCATTCATATAGAAAAGTCACTGTTAACAACTTGGGTGGGCCATGATTTGGGTTGAAAGGAGTCTCAGGGGATCTCTAGAGTGGGGCAAGCAGTGTTACCCAGGTTGATGGAGTCTCAGATGTGGCACCTGACTGCTGGCTCTGTTACTCTGTGGGGGAAGAGTTCAGAAAAAGGACAATGGCCTCTGCCTGGCTTTATGTCTGTGAGAAGGCTGTCCCCTAGCTCTCACCCTGATGCCAGTTATTTCAGCTTCTCCCTGTATCCACTGGTGTTCTTCAAGCTTCTACCCTGGTGCTGGAGCTCAAAGAGAGTGAGTCTGTCTAAGTCTCTGTGTGGGTTCTTAAAGAATAACTGCTTGGAACTACAGAAGTTTCTTCTGCCCACTGTGTACCCACTGTTTTTTTGCAGCCAGGTGTTATGAGGACTTTTCATCCTGGTACTGGAACCTGGCCTGAGGGTCTGGTGTGGGGCTCAGACTCCTCAATCCAGAGATATCCCTTCTGAAATCTTATCTACCACATGTGGGTGTGGGATCAGTCCACTGAATGTCCCCCCCTCCACCAGTCTGGATGCTTGTGATTTCTTTAATTTCATAGTTGCCAGACTTCCATTCAACCCCATTTCTGATGGTTCTGAATGGTGGTTGTACTATAGCTTCGATGTGGTTGTGCAATGAAGTGAGCAATGTTTACTTCTGTCACCATCTTGATCGGAACCCTGACCAGTCCTTTTGAATGGTTCCTATGTCTTTTTCATGCTGTTGTGTGTCTCTATAATCATTGCTTTGGAATCTATATCTGATAAATTATTTGTCTCCATTTCATTTAGCTCTTTTTCTAGATAATTCTATTGTTCTTTCATTTGGATCCTGTTTCTTTGTCTTCCCGTTTGGCCACCTGTTTGTGTTTGTTTTTGTGTATTAGGTAGATCTGTAAAGAGTCTGATGCAGACCTATGTCCTTAGCTGTATGTGACTGGCCCTAGACAACCTGTTTGGAGCTATCAGTGATCCACAGCTTGTGGTTTCCCCTGCTGGGCTAGGGTATGTGTGGAAAGGACCAAGCTATGCACCAAGGCCTGCTTTTATAACACTGTTCCTGGGACAGGATCTGCTTAAATCCCAAAGTACCCAGTGATCCACATCTGCCTGTAGGCTGCCTGTTAAACTTAGTCACTGCAAGAAGCACTAGATGATGTACTCCATAGCAGGGCTCAAGCACCACAGGACGGAGTGAGAGGCATTTCTGCAGGTGGGAATATTCCATCCCTCCTGGCTGATGCTGCATGGAGGGGATTATTCTGTCTAAGAAAGATGGCTTCCACAGTATGGGGATGACTGAGCACAAAGATTATGGTGGCTAATCCTTCAGCTTTCCCCAGAGCCAGCAAACTCTCTTCAAATGGCTCTAGTTTGCTCTGCCCTTCCTTTATGGGATCCCAGAGTAAGTGGCTGCAGAATAAATTTTGTGCATTGGTCCTTTAAGAAGGTGGCTGCCTTTCTAGCTGTCTGTCCCTGGTAGACAGAAACCTGTTGCTTTTCATAGTTAGATATTATGTGGTCACCTTTCCCAGTTCTGGTGCTCTAGGCTGGGGAGCCTGGCCAGGAGGTTAGACCCCGCACTTCTCAGGGGAAATCTCCTGACCCTTGAAGTATCCCTCCAGATCTTTAGCAGCCACCCATGGGAGCCTAGCCAGCCCTCTCACACTTCCTACCAGTCTCAATGTGATGATGGGGTTTCTTTGGTAAATCCTTGGTTATAAGACTTCTCTCTGGCTGTGTTCTGATGGTAATTCAGGATAATTTTTCTATAATTCACTTGTAATTTCAGTTGGTCCTGGGAGGAAGTTAGTGTAGCTTCCACTTTCTTTACCACCTTCTTGGTTCCTCCTACACTGGATTTCTCTTAATTTACTTTTATTTTTTTCTGTCTTTCTAGTTTTTTACAGAATTGTTACAGTTGAACAAATATTAACATATCATTAACTAAAGTCTACATTTTGTTTGCATTTCTACATTTAAAGTTGAGTCTCAGTGCCAGTGCCTCCCTATCTGTTAAAGCCCTTACCCATCTTCCAACTGGAGAGGTCAATGTTGACAACTGGGGTAATTAGTGACCAAAGTGGATGGTATGATAAGAAGTGAGCTCAGGAGAAGGAACTTGATAAAGAGTCTTGACACTGTATAGATAATAGAGACTTTATTCTCTGGGCTGAAGGGAAGTTGTTGGTAGTTCTACTCACAGGAAGTGACAGGATTAGTTCTCTAGTATACAAATATCAAGCTGGCAAAAGTAGGACTGGTTCAGAGAGAACCAGGAATCAGAGATACCAGTGAGAACTGTGGTGAGAAGTGTGGAGAGAGCAGGTGCAGGCCTGAGCTGAGGCAAGGATCACGAGTTTGCCTAGGAGCAGGGTTTTGAAGATCAGAGAAGACTGTGGTAAAACTAACCTGAGGATAAAGCTAGCACAGGTGCAAGAGTGAGTACCTAGGGGGAGCTTGGCTATTTGGACACCAAATAGGAGAGTTCATTGTGCTTAAAGAACTGCATTTGCTAAACTTTTAAAAACTTTAACAGGCTTTAATGTGAATTGTTTTATTTAAAACAGGAAGCCATCAGAGGTGATAGACTATCAGGGTAGGGTAAACATTCTAGAGCATGACTTGATGAAAAGCGATACTCACCAGAAACTCAGATGAGAGGAAAAGACAATGTCAGCAATATGTCACGAATGGAAAACAAACAAAATGTAAAAGGCCCCTGGCTGTGGGAGAAGCTACAGTGTGCACTGCCTCTTGAGCAGGTCCTCTTTTGTGCACTGTGGATAAATGTGGACAGTGACAGTCAGAACAATACAAAAAAACCCCAACACTACTGTATCCAGCAAAGCTCTCAATTACAATGGAAGGCCAAATAAGGAGCTTCCCAGACAAAGGAAGTCTAAAAGAATACACCTCCAGCAAACTACCTCTGCAAGAGATGCTGAAGGGACCACTTTAAGAAAAGGGAGGAAAAGAGTGAAAGAGAGAAAGGAAAACAGGTACAAAAAATGGCAATGAACAAGTATCTATCAATAATAACCTTAAACACAAACAGATTAAATGCTCCAGTCGAAAGACACAGAATACATGAATGGATAAGAAAGCATTTCCCACACATATGCTGCCTTTAAGAGAACCACCTTAGAACAAAAGACCTACACAGACTGAAAGTGAAGGGCTGGAAACAAATATTCCAAGCAAATGGACAGGGGGAAAAAAGCCAGGGTAGCAATACTCATATCAGACAAAATAGACTTCAAAAAAAAGGGCCATAAAAAATAACCTAGAAGGTCACTTCATAATACTGAAGAAAAGAATCCATCAAGGAGACACACACATTGTAAAGATATATGCACCCAACATAGGAGCACCCAAATACATAAAGAAAATCTTGGAGGACTTCAAGAAATATATTGACAGTAACATAATTTTAGTAGAGGATTTCAACACCCCACTTTCAACAATGGATAGATCTTCCAAACCAAATATCAACAAACATATTACGACACTGAACAATGAACTCAACTGATATATATAGAGCTTTTTATCCCAAAGAAGCAAAAGACACATTCTTTTCAAATGCACATAGAACATTTTCAAAGATAGACCACATGATAGGACACAAAACATGCTTCAACAAATTCAATAAAATTGAAATCATATCAAGCGTTTTCTCTGACCACAAGGGACTGAAACTAGAAACCAATCTCAAGAAAAAAAAAAAAAACCCAAACACTCAAACTCATGGAGATTGAATAGTATGCTGTTAAACAATGAATTGGTCAAGGATGAGATCAAGGAGGAAATCAGAAAGTTTCTGGAAACAAATGAAATGAACTCACAACAAACCCAAATTTATGGGACACAGTGAAAGCAGTCCTGAGAGGGAAGTTCATAGTGATACAGGCCTACCTAAGAAAGAGAGAAATTTTCAAATAAATACCATGACCCGATACTTACAAGAACTCAAGAAACAACAACAAAGACAGTCCAGAGCAAGTAGAAGGAAGGAAATAACCAAGATCAGAGCAGAATTAAATGACATAGAGACTAAAATCACATTCTAAGGATCAATAAATCCAGAAGCAGGTTCTTTGAAAAGATAAGCAAAACTGAGAAGCCTTTAAGTAGACTCATCAAGAAAAAAAAGAGAGAAGACCCAAATAAACAAATCAGAAAGGAAAGAGAAGGGATTACAACTGATACTACACAAATACAAAGGGTTGTAAGAAATTACTATGAGGAACTATGTTCCAAGAAATTTGAAAAACCTAGGTGAAATAGACAAATTTCTAGAAAAATATAATCTTCCAAAACTGAATGAAGAAGCAGCAGAAAGCCTGAACAGACCAATAACAGCTGACAAAATTGAAACAGTGATCAAAATACTCCCAACACACAAAAGCCCTGAAGCACGTGGTTTCACACGAGAATTCTACAAAACATTTAAATCAGAGCTAACCCCTATCCCTCACAGACTATTCAAAAAAATTCAAGAAGACGGAGGACTCCCAAACTATTTTTATGAAGCTAGCATCACCCTAATCCTAAAACCAGACAAAGAAACAACAAAGAAAGAAAACTTCAGGCCAATATTGCTGATGAACATAGATGCTGAAATCCTCAACAAAATATTGGCAAACTGTATCCAGCAATACATTAAAAAGATCATGTACCATGATCTTTGTGGGATTAATCCCAGGGATGCAAAGATGGTACAATATTCAAAAATCAATAAATGTAATAAATCACATGAACAAAAGCAAAGACAAAAATCACATGATCATATCAATAGATGTGGAAACAGCATTTAATAAGGTACAGTACTCATTTATGATAAAAAACACTCAGCAAAATGAGAATAGAGGGAACATTCCTGACCTAATAAAGGCCATATATGAGAGACCTGTAGCCAGCATCATACTCAATGGGCAAACACAAAACTTTCCGCTTAAGAGCAGGAACAAAACAAGGTTATCCATTTTCACCACTTGTATTCAACATAGTATTAGAAGTCCTAGCCACAGAAATCAGATCAGACAAGAAAGGAAATGAAAGGCATACAAATTGGAAATGAGGAAACAACTCTGTCATTGTTTGCAGATGACATGATAGTGTACATAGAAAATCCTATAGACTCCACCAAAAAACTACTCAACCTAATAAATGAATTTCGAAAAACAGTAGGAGGCAGAGTCAGTATTCAGAAACCAAAGGTATTTTTGTATACCAACAATGAAATATCAGAAACAGAAATCAGGAAGAAAATCTCATTTGCTATAGCAAAAGAAAAATAAAGTACCTACAAATAAAACTAACCAAGGATGTAAAAGACCTGTACTCAGAAAACTACACAACACTGAAGAAAGAAAGTAAGGAAGACACAAACAAATGGAAACATATACCGTGTTCATGGATTGGAAGAATTAACATCATCAAAATATTCATACTACCGAAAGCAATTTATAGATTCAGTGCAATCCCTATTAAAGAACCAATGGCATATTTCACAGACATAGAACAAACACTTCAAAAGTGTATATGGAACCGTAAATGAGCCCAAATAGCTACAGCAAATTTGAGAAAGAAGAGCAAAGCAGGAGGGACCACAGTACCTAGTATCAAATTGTTACAAGGCCACTGTAATCAAAACAGCCTGGTACTGGCATAAGAACAGACACATAAACCAATGGAACAGAATACAGAGCTCAGAAATAAACCCAAGTCTCTGTAGTCAATTAATATGTGACAAAGCAGAAAGAAGCATAAAATGGAGTAAAAATAACCTCTTCAACAAATGGTGTTGGGAGAGCTGGAAAACTACATGCAAAGAAATGAAACTTGATCACCAACTTATACCATACACAAATATAAATTCAATGTGGATAAAAGACTTAAATGTAAGTCATCACACCTTAAATGCTAGAGGAAAATATCAGCAGGAAAATCTCAGACATTCCACACAGTAACATCATCACTGATATGTTCCCTAAAGCAAGGGCTATAAAGAAAAGAATAAACCAATGGGACCTCATGAAAGTAAAAAGCTCATGCATGGCTAAAGAAAACAGCATTAAAATGAAAAATGAAAAGAGAACCAACTATCTGGGGAAACATATTTGCCAATGATACCTCGCACAAGGGTTTGATCTCCAAAACATATAAAGAACTCACATGGCTCCACTCCAGGAAGAAATTAAACCCAATTAAAAAATGGGCAAAAGACCTAAACAGACATTTTTCCAAGGAGGACACACAGAGGATCCAGAGACACATGAAAAGATGCTCAATATCACTAGCCATCAGAAAGATGCAAATTAAAACTCCAATGAGATACCACTCTACACTGGTCAGAATGGCCATCATAAACAAATCAACAAACAACAAGTGTTGTAGAGGATGTGGGGAAAAGGGAACCCTAATACACTGTTGGTAGGAATGCAGACTGTGAAAAACAATATGGAATTTCCTTAGAAAACTAAAAATGGAATTGCCTTTTGACTGAGCAATTCACTTCTGGGACTATAACTGAAGAGCCCTGAAACACCAATCCAAAAGAACCTGTGCACCCCAACATTCATAGCAGCACAATTTATAACAGTGAAGTGCTGGAAGCAACAAAGTTCCCATCAGTAAATGAATGGATCAAAAACTATGGTACATTTACACAATGGAATACTAAGCAGCAGAGAGAAAGAAGGAGCTTTTATTCTTTGAAATAGCATGGATGGAAATGGAGAGCATTATGCTATGTGAAATAAGCCAGGCGATACCATGTGATATCACTTATAAGTGGGACCTAACCAACAAAACAAACAAGCAGGCAAATATAACCAGAGACATTGAAATTAAGAACAAAGTAACAGTAACTAGAGGAGAGGTAGAAGGGGACAAGGGGGGGGATGGGAAAGGGTTTCAGGAATGTGTATAAAGGAAGCTTGGACTAAACCAAAGGGGGGTAGGATCAAGAGTAGGAAGTGGTGATGGCTAGGATGGGGGTGAGTCGTTGGAGGAAAATGGAAACAACTATACTTGAACAACAATAAAAAAGTTTTAAAATGTGGGAAAAAATGCAACTGACTTATGACCCAGGAATTCCAATTCTGGGTATATTTCTAAAGAAACCGAAAACATTAAACAAAGAGAACATTATGCTAAGTGAAATAAGCCAAGTGGTCAACAACAAATATCATATGATCTCAACTCTAAGTAGAACCTAGTAAAAAAAACAAGCAAGTGAGAAAAATAGAACCAGAGACATGGAAATAAAGAACAAACTGACAGTAACCAGAGGGGAGAGGAAGGGGATAATGGGGTAAAAAGAGGGGAAGGGTTACAAAGGAACATATATAAGGGACACATGGACAAAGCAAATAGGGGGTAGTTTCAAGGGTGGGAGGTGGGGATACGTGGGGTGAAGGGGATGTTGGCAGGTAAATGAAGAGAACTGTACTTGAACAATTAAAAAAGGAAATACTAAAAAAAATGAAAAAACAAGACAAGAGCAAAAATCATGAAAAGAAAGATAGCATATATAATTTCTTAGCAGGTTGTTTTTCCATGTGCTTTTCCAAATGCTGAATGGCCACAGGCCCCCAAGGAAAGAGGAAGAGAACTTTTCATAACAAAGTGGAAAATTAGAACTTCCAGCCAAGATGGAAATGTAGGCAGATACACTGTGCCTCATCATACAACCAAAAGAAGGACAATAACCAATTTAAAAACAAAAACAAAAAAACTCAGAACTGCCAAAATATCAAATTGTATGGAAGTCTGACAACTAAGGAGTTAAACAAGAAACATTCATCTAAAACAGCAGTAGGGGCAGAGATGGGCAGCCGGGTGGAAAGGACTCATGGCAAGGTGAGGCGGTAGCTGGAGGACAGGAGCAGGCAAGGTGGTGGCTGGTGGACTGGGCAAGGCAGCCACTGTCAGAGTGGGCAGTCCAAAATTTGTGTGTGAAGAAACACCTGGGAAGTGAGACAGACCACACAACCCAGAGTTCAATTGCAGGGAAATAAAGCCCCAAAATCCTTGACTGAAGAAACCTGTGGGTGTTGAGGCAGCAGAAAAAAAAACCCAGCCTCTCAGGAGAGTGCATTGGAATCACAGAGTCCTAGGAGGTACACAAATCCATTCATCTGGGAATCAGGACCAGAAGGGCCCAATTTGCTTGTGGTTAGCGGTGGAAGTGAGTGAAAGATGGCAGACAGCTGAAAACGCAGCACCCTTACCTCTCGGACCCTCCCCTACATTCAGCACCACATTGCAGTGACATGGGTTGACCCGCTCTGGTGAATACCTAAGGCTCTGCTGACTACCTAAGCCTCTGCCCCTTACAATGTAACAGGTGCATTGAGACAAAAACAAAAACAAAAATGGCCCCAATGAAAGAACAGATCAAAGTTCTAGAAAAAAATTACAACTAAGCAACAAAAAGATAGTCAATCTATCAGGCACAGAGTTCAAAACACTAGTAATCAGGATGCTCACAGAATTGGTTGAGTATGGGCATAAAATAGAGGAAAAAGTGAAGGCTTTGAAAAATGAAATAAAGGAAAATGTAGAGAGAGCCAACAGTGATGGGAAGGAAACCGGGTCACAAATCAATGGCTTGGACCAGAAGGAAGAAATAAACATTCAACCAAAACAGAATGAATAAACAAGAATTCACAATAATGAGGACAGGCTTAGGAATCTCTGGGACACCTTAAATGTTCTAACATCCGAATCATGGGGGAGCCAGAAGGGGAAGAGGAAGAGCAAGAAATGGAAAACTTATTTGAAGACATAATGAAGGAGAATTTCCCAGTATGGTAGAGGAAATAGATTTCCAGGAAGTCCAGGAAGCTCAGAGAGTCCCAAAGTAGTTGGACCCAAGGAAGCACACACCAAGGCACATCATAATTATATTAACCAAGTCAAAGATAAGGAGAGAATCTTTTTTTTTAAAATACCCTGTCTTTTTTTAAAAGATTTATTTATTTATCTTTAGAGGGGAAGGGAAGGAGAGAAGGAGAGAAATATCAATGTATGGTTGCCTCTCATGCGTCCCCCGCTGGGAACTGGCCTGCAACCCAGGCATGTGCCCTGACTGGGAATCGAACCACGATCATTTGGTTTGCAGGTCCGTGCTCAATCCACTGAGCTACGCCAGCCAGGGCGATAAGGAGAGAATCTTAAAAGAAAGAAGAGAAAAGGAGAGAGTTACCTACAAAGGAGTTCCCATAAGACTATCAGCTGATTTCTCAAAAGGAACCTCCCAGGCAAGTTGGGGCTGGAAAGAAGTATTCAAAGTCATGAAAGGCAAGGACCTATATCCAAGATTAGTCTATCCTGTAAAGCTCTCATTTAGAATGAAAAGGCAAAGCGCTTCTCAGATAAGGTCAAGTTAAAGGAGTTCATCATCATCAAGCCCTTATTACGTGAAATATTAAAGGGACTTACATAAGAAAAAGAAGAAGATAAAAAATATGAATAGTAAAATGACAATAAACTCTCAACTATCAATAACCTAACCTCAAAACAAAAATGAACTAAGCAAACAACTAGATCAAGAACAAGATCACAGAAATGGAGGTCACGTGGAGGGTTGTCAGCAGGGAAGGGGAGGGGTACTGTGGATAAGTTACAGGGAATAAGTAGCATAAATGGTAGGTAGAAAATAGACAGGGGAGGTTAAGAATATTATAGGAAATGTAGAAGCCAAAGAACTTATATGTATAACCCATGGCATGAACTAAGGTGAGGGGAGGTATATATGGTGGAAAGGAATAAAGGAAGGGGGGAATGGGACAACTATAATAGCATAATCAATGAAATATATTTTTTTAAAAAGCAAAATATTATAAACATGAACAACCAGAGCAAGTCTGGCAGTGTATTATTCCCAAAAAAGCACTAGGTATGCACTGGCCATGGCTCATTGAATTAATTCCACCAAAAACTATGCATTTTTTTACTGCCTACTTTTCAGAGAGGCAAATTGATGTTCAAATAAATGACAAATATTCCCAAGATAGAAGCTGAATGTAGGCAAGTTCACCCCGTGCTGTGGAGAAAGCCAGTACTCACCTAATGAAAGGCTGGTCCAGGATATACTGTGTTGTATTAAATGCAAGATAGTTGAACAGCTAGGTAGTCATGTTCCAGGTAGGTTGTTCTACATTGAAAGGTTACTATCTCAGATACATGGGCTACTGCCTTCTTATGCCTCCCAGATGGCCCTCAAGAACCACCAAAAGGTCAAAGTGTTAACATCACCCAGGATCTCTCAATGCTTTAGGGACATGAGTGAAAGAACAAAAGCTTTTAACATAAAAAATATTCTGAGCTATAAATGTGCAATTTGTGTTTACTAGTTTGAAAAAATACATATGATTATTCCCTTCAGAGTATTTTGTTAGGTGAGGAAAAACAGAACTTCCTGTAGGAATAGTCTGTCTTAAGAGCATTATCCGAGTGAGTCTGCAATAAAGAACCTGATCAGAGTGGCAAGAATACAGAAGCTTATGGATCTGAAAGGCTGCCGACGCTTCCTCAGGTCAGAACTGACAACCCCCTAAAGCACATCTCTCCACATTCCCTCTAACCTACTGTGGCTTGATCTCCCTCCAACATAGAGGAAAATTATCTGAAAAAGTCATCTCTTTCCAATTTAGAGACACTACAAATAAAAGACACACTATAATAACTTTTAAAACTTCAAATAAGGACATAGATTGTTCTCCTTTTACATTAAATCAAGTTTTCATAGCTTTATTATGAACTTTTAAATTTAGCAAAGGGGTAATTAATTACTTTAATGTTTTACTTAGGGAGACAGCCCATTACAGGAAATGAATTTGAGCTAATGACTCAGGAATGGCAAATTTATTTGACCCATAAACAACTGATGAGTTACTCAAAGTATCAGTGAAACAAAGTGTCTATAAAGGAGCACTGAGGGAGCAGGAACAACCTGACATCAGGTAGGTTTAAAATTAAAAGAACAATAAATTCCAAGTCAAGCTGAGTGCACTGGAGCAGCCATGATCAGAGAGTGATGGTGGCAATGTCACTGCTACAGCCTTTTTGGCTTAGAGTCTGCTGTTGTAGAAATAAGAAAACATTAGATATTCACATCCTTGTACCAACAGCACCATTCCTTTGTGATACTCTTCCACCAAATTTAGCATATCTTAAAAGCTAAATTTTATTCCATACATTCACAGTTTGAAGTCTAATGGCCCATTAACTCTGTTCCTGTATTTGGATTGATAGTTTTTCAGAAATTAAAGTTAGTGAGATCATTGGGGTGGGTACAATCCTGCCAACACCCTGAACTCAAACTTATAACTTCCAGAACTGAAAAAAATAAATGTCTATGTTTTATACCAACTAATGTAGTGCAATGTTTTGGTAGCCTAAGCAACTAATGTCATCAATAAAGACACACTTTAGATGCCCCCAGCAGACCTGCTGATATGGCAACTGAATTAAATCACAATGTCTAAAGACATTGAAAGTTTTTATCACTGGGGCCAATCATCTCTTTATGATATCTCTTTACTGACCTAGGGTTCCAAATGGCACAGTTAAAAAATGGCACAGAAACCTGTAGCTTGATTTTTACTCCCCATTTCCCTGTAAACCTTTCTATTAAATGTGGTAATGTGAACATGTTGGAGAATGTCGGGACTTACAATAGATCTGACTGCTATCTGGGGAAGGTAGTTCAAAAATCAATACAAAAGCAAAATCAGGAAACATATGGCCTAGTGAGAAGTTGAACAATATGGTGTTTTGTCTAGCATTTCCACAGACATGTGAGGACTGAATTATATTTTTTCAAGTATTTGGTGGAACAAAAATGGTGATTAACTTTTTGTGGGGAGTGGGCCAGTGAGAGACATTTTGGGGAAAGCCATGGAGATGCCCAAGTTGTACATACTTTGCATTCTGAAATCTGGGGCCCCTCGGTTCATCTTCGAT
Source organism: Carollia perspicillata (assembly GCA_004027735.1). Lineage (NCBI taxonomy): Eukaryota > Metazoa > Chordata > Mammalia > Chiroptera > Phyllostomidae > Carollia > Carollia perspicillata. Next base: position 8,132 of record PVKM010020193.1, on the reverse strand, counting down.
CTTGTATCTGACTTCATTTCCTTTCCAGTATCACCTACATAGCTGATTGAATCATCTGCTTCTGCATAACTGCAGTTCCGATGACATGAAGAGAAATAACTGTACACTGAGTGCAATGCAGTGCTTAGTTTTATTTGTGTTTTAAAGTATACAATGAAAACACATGCTGCCAATAACTTTGCCTGTATTATAACATTGTCAGGTATAGAAGTAACTAGAATTTTATCTTCCAATCCATACTCAATCCTATACTGTTTCATTGAACAAAGCTTATATATAAGTGGCTTTAAACAAACATAGCTCTTGATTTATCAAACTTTTATTTTGACACCATCAAATGTGATAAAAAAACAACATGTTTATCTTGTGTAAAGGCAACATTGAACATCACATAATAAGGACAGTATGTATTTATGAATTGTAGTCTCTGCTGATAAGCTTTCCCAAGCCACACTCGGTGTGCATTAAACTTAACCACGTTCAAACACTGCACTGTTGCTTTCCAAGAGGGAAAAGTAGGCAGAGAGTGAGCAGTAGATTTTCCAACTTACATTTTCCATGAAAATTTAAGCAACTTCCATATTTCAAGTAATTTAATGTAGTATATTCACATTTCTTTGCTACAATGTGTTTCTCTCCTTGAAACTGTAAATTGTCCTAGCCCTAATCCTAGCCCAAACCCCTAACACTAACTGTACCTCAGCCCTAACCCTAACACTAAATGTAGTCCTAACACTAACCCTTAACTTGATCTTAACCTTAAACTTAACCCTAGCCCTAATCCTAACACTAACCCAGGCCAAAACATAACCCTAAATTAAAACCTAACCTGAGTCCTAAGCCTCAGCCTAACCCTAAACCTAGTCCAAGACCTAAACCAAAACCTAAACATAATCCTAAACCTAACCTTAGCCCAAATCCTGATACTAACCCTAGCTCTAGCCCTTACTATAGCCCTAAACCTAACTGTAACCCTGACCCTAATGCTAGCTCTAAACCTAATGCTAAACCTAGCTCTAATCATAGCCCTAAACCTAACCCTAACCTACACTAGCATTAATCCTAAATCTAAACCTAACCCTAGCTGTAAACCTAACCCTAGCCCAAATCCAAGCCTAGGCCTGGCCCTAGCACTAATCCTAACCTAACCCTAAATCTAACCCTCATTTTAGCCCTAACCCTAGTCCCAGCCCTAGATGGAGTCAGAACCCTAGTCCTAAACCTTGCTCTAGACCTACACCTAACCCTAGCCCTAGCACTAACCCTAACCTAAACCTAAACCTAGCCCTAAACCTAGCCCTAGTCCTATCACTAACTGTAATCCAAACCCTAGTCATCAACCTAAATCCAGCCCTAACCCTAAACCTAAATTTAACCCTAACCCTAGCCTAAGCCCTAACTTTAGCCCTAAATCTAATCCAAACCTGTGGCCTAGCCCTAATCCAAAAGCTAACCCTAACCCTAAGCCTAGACTTAATCCTAACTGTAACCCTAGCCATAAATCTGACTGTAACCCTAACCTTAACCCTACCCCTAACCCTAATGCTAAACCTAGCCCTAACCCAAACACAAACACTAAATCTAACCCTAGCCATAAATCTAACTCTTACCCTAATCCTAGCCATAACCATAACACAAACCTAACCATACTAGCCCTAGCCCTAAATTTAACAGTAAACCTAAACCTAACCCTAGACCTAGCTATAAACTTAACCCTAACTGTAGCCCTAGCCCAGGCCCTAACTATATGCTAACCCTAACCCCAACACCAGCCCTGACCCTAACCCAAACACTAACACTAACACTATCCATAGCCCTAGACCCTCCCTAGGCCTAGCCTTAAAACTATCCTGGCCCTGACCCTAACCCTAAACCTAATTAATCATAACCCTAAAACTCACCCTAACCCTATCCCTCACCCTAACCCTATCACTAACCCTAACCCTACTCATATCTGATAACTGAAGAGCTCTTTATTTCTATGCATTTCACAACTGTAGAAGTAACAAAGTTACCACACAATCTAGAAAAAAAAAATAAGAGTACATCTTGAAATACATCACCATGTAAATGGTTGTTCTCATCCTTCAGAATTGTATTCCAATTCTACAATACAAACATGACTTTGTATTTCAGAATTGTAGTCTCTGCTGATAATCACTCCCAAATCTTTCATGATATACATTCAAATTAAGTGTGTTCAAACACTGCACTGTGGCTTTATGAGTAGGACAAGAAGGCTAAGTGATCAGTAGATACTCTAACATATATTTTCCACGTAAATGTGAACAACTTGCAGATTTCAAGAAATTTAAGACAGTACTTTCACCTTACTTCTCTACAAAACATTTCTGTCCTTGCACTAAACTGTATGTTGCACTAACCCTAAACCTAGCCCTAGCCCTAGCACTAGCCCTATTCAAAACCCTAACCATAAACCTAACCCTAACCCTAATCCTAGTCCAAATGCTAACCCTAACCTTAGCTCAAAAACTAACACTAATCCTAGCCCAATCCCTACCCTTACCCCAATACTTACTGTAATTCTAACCCAAACACTAATCGAATCCTAATGCTAAACCTAACCCTACCTCTGAACCTAACCCTAAATTTAACCATAACCCTAATCCTAAGCATTGTCTCACCTTAACAATAACACTAACCCTAAACTTAGCCCTAGCCCTAACCATAACCCTAGCCTAAACCTAAACCTAACCCTAGCTCTAACCCTAACCTTAGCCATAGCATAACCTTAACGTTAGACCTAGTGGTAACCATAACCCTAATCCTAGGCTAAATCCTTACTCTAACCCTAGCCCTAAAGTTAACACTAACCCTTACACTAGGCATAATCCTAACCTACTCATAACCCAAACTCTAATCCTAGCCCAAGCCCAAACTTTAACCCTAACCCTAATACCAACCCTGGCCCTAGCCCTAATCCAAAATGTAAATATAGCCTTTACCCTAACCCTAGCCCTAAACCTAACCATAACCCTAACCCTACCCTAACCCTAACCATTACCCTAACCCTAACCCTATCCCGAACCTAATTGTAACCCTCAGCCTAGCCATAGCCCTAATCATAACCTTAAAACTAACACTAACCCTAGTCTTAAACTTAACCCTAATCCTAACTCAAACCCTAGCCATAGCCCTAAATTTAACATTAACCCTAAACCTAACCCTAAACCTACGTCTAACCTAAATCTGCCCACATCTGATTTCTGAAGAGAACTTTATTTCTATGCTTCTCAGAACTCTAGAAGTAACAAAGTTACCACACAATCTTGAAAAACATAAGAGCACACCTTAAAAAGCCAGGCAAATGGTTCTGTCCTTCAGAATTGTAGTCTCTGCTGATAAGTGCTAACAAACCTCACCTGGTACACATTATACTTAACCGAGTTCAAACACTGCACTGCTGCTCTCCAGAAAGAAAGGAGGGTGAAAGTGAGCAGTAGATACTCCTACATGTATATTCCTCATAAACTTAAGCAAATTCTACATTCCGAGTAATTTAAGACAGTACTTTCAAGTTTCTTTGCTAAGAAATCCTAGCCCTAACCTTAACCATATCCCTAACCATAAACCTACCCATATCTGATTTTTGAAGAGAACTTTATTTCTATGCTTCTCACAATGCTAGAAGTAACAAAGTTACCACACAATCTAGAAAAAGGTAAGAATACACCTTGAAATACATCACTGCGCAAATAATTGTTCCTGTCCTTCAGAATTGTATTCCAATTCTGAAATATATACATGAGTTTGTATTTTAGAATTGTAATCTCTGCTGATAAGCACTAACAAACCTCACCTGGTATGCATTAAATTAACCAACACAGCACTGTTGCTCTCTGGGAAAAAACATGCTAAGAGTGAGGAGTAGATTCTCCAACATATATTTGCCTGAATAAACTTAAGCACCTTCTAAATTTCAACTAATTTAAGACAGTAATTTCAAGTTTCTTTGCTACAATGTTTTTCCCTCTTGAAACTGTATGTTGCCCTAGTCCTAGACATAGCCCTAGCCATAGCCCTACCCCCAAACCTAACCTAAACACTAACCCTTACCCCAGACCTATCCATGCCCTAGCCTTAGCCCTAGCCCTAAGGCATAGCACATAACTTAAACCTAATCCTAGGTCTAGGCCTAACCCTCCCCTAGCCCAAAACCTAACACTAATCCTAACCATAGACCAAGCCTTTGCCCTGGCAATAACCATAACCCTAACCCTAACCATAGCCCTAGCCCTAACCCTAAACTTAACACTAACACTAATCCTGATCCTAGCCCTAAACCTAACCCTATCAAAAGCCCTAATACTAACCCTAACCCTAGCCCTAGCCCTAGCTCTAGCCCTAGACCAAGCCCTAGGCCAAGCTGTAACACTAACCCTAACAGTAACCCTAGGCCTAGCACTAATCCTAAGCCTAACTCTAGCCTAAGCCCTAACCCTAACACTCACCCTAAACCTAAACCTAGCCCCTAACTAAACTTTTACCTATCCTAACCCTAAACTTAAACCTAACACTAACCCTAACACTAACTCTAACCCTAACACTAAACCTAACAGGAAACCTAACCCAGGCCCTAACCATAACCCTAACCTTGATTCTAGGCCTACCTCTAATCTTAACCCTACCCTAACCTTATCCCTAATCCTATTCCTAGCCCTAACCCTAATCTTAACCCTAACCCTAAACCTAATCACATCACTACCCTAACCCTAGTACTAATCCTTACCCTAACCCTTCCCCTAAATGTAGCCATACCTTAAACTCAACCCTAGCCATAGCCCTAATCCTAACCATAAACCTAATTCTAACCCTACCCTTAACCTTAACCCTAAACCTAATTCTAGCATTAACCATGAAAACAACCATAACCCTAGTTCTATATCAAACCCTAACACTAAACTTAACACTGGCCCTAACTTTAACTTAACCTTAACCATAACCTTAGCCCTAGAGGTAACCCTTACCTAAGCTTAACGTAATCTTAAGCCTAACCTTACCCTAAACCCAACCCTTGCCCAAACCCTAAACCTAATCTTAGCCCTAACCCTTCCCTAACACTAACCCTACCCCAAACACTAACCCAAAGCCTAATACTCACCCTAGACCAATCCCTAAATTAGCCCTAGTCCTAGCCCTAGCTGTGGTACATTCACTAAATCTAACCCTAGCCCCAGGACTGGCCAGAGCTCTAGCACTAATACTAACATGAACCCTAACCCTAGCCCTAGCCCTACCCCTAGCCCTAACCCTAACTTTAACCTGAACCCTAAACCTACCCCTACACCTAACTCTTACACTAAACCTAAACCTAACCATAACTCCAACCTAACCTTAATGGAAACCTTAATCATTAACTTAAGCCTAAACCTAAACCTAACCCTAAATCTAACCCTAACCTTAGTCCCAGACCTAAATTTATCCATAAAGCCAACCCTAACCTGAGGCATAGCCTTAATACAAAATCTAACCCTAACCCTAAACCTTGTCATAAACCTAGCCCTAACCCAAATCCTAACCCTAACCCTAGCCTTAGTCCTAACCCTAATCCTGACACAAGCCCTAAACTGGACCTACTCCTAGCTATAAACCTAACCATAACCTTAAACATAGCCCTATACTTAGCCATAGCCTTAGCCTTAAACCTAGTCCTAACACTAAATGTAGCCCTAGCCCTAAACCTAACCTTAATCCTAACAGTAACCCTAACCCTAGTACTAGATTCACCCTGTACCTCACCATAGCCCTAGTCTTCTCCCTAACAAAATGCTAACTCCAACCCTAACCCTAAACCTAGTGCTAACCCTAACATTGGTACTTGCCCTAAACCTAACTCTAACTATAACCCTAGCCATAGTCCTAACTCTAAACCTACCCCTAAGCATAACCCAAAGCCAACCCTAGCCCTACTCTTGCTCTAACCCTAGTCCCAGCCCTAGCCCAGGGCCTAGCCCTAACACTAACCCTAACCCTAAATAACTTAACCCTAGCCCTAACCCTAAACCTAACACTAACAATAACCCTAAACCTTACCCTAACATTAACCCTAATCATAACCCTAAACATAATACAACTATAAATCTAACCTGAAACCTAATCACACCCCTAACCCTAACCCTAATCCTAAACCAAGCCCTAGCCCTAGCCCTAAACCTAACCATAACCCTAGCCATACCCTACAATTGCCCTAGCATTGGTTTAAACCTAACCCTAAACACAACATTGATCCTAACATTAGTCCTAGCCCTGGCCCTAATTTCATGCTAACCATAGCTGTAGCCACAAACCTAACCCTAAAAACCTAACACTAGCCTTAACCCTAGTCGTAGCGCTAGACCTAAACCTAACCCTATCCTGAACCCTAATCCTAATTCCTGTCTATAGCTGTAACCCTAAACCTAATATCAGCCAGGACCTAACCCTAACCCTAACCCTAACCCTAACCATGAACCTAAACCTAATCCTAACCCTAACCTTAACAATAAATGACACTAACCCTAACCCTAGCCCTAATCTAAAACATAATCCTAACCCTAACCCTAAACCTGGAACTAAACCTAACCTTTAACCTTACCCTAACCCTAGTCACCCCCCTAAACCTAACCCTAAAACTAACCCTTGCCCTAGTTCTAGGCCTAGCCATAGCCCTAACTGTAACCCCAACCCTAACCCTAGCCTTAACCTTAATTGTAACCCTAATTATAAACCTAAACCTAACCCTAGTGGTAGCCCAACCCTAGCCCTAACACTATCCCTACCACTAGATCTAACCATAAGCTTAACCCTAACTCCTAACTCTAACCCTAGATTTGCCCATGCCCTATGCCCAGCCCTAACCCTAACCATACCCCAACACTTAACCTAACCTCAATCATATCCCTAACTCTAACCCCAACACTTACCCTAGCCAAAGACTCACCCCTAATCCTAACCCTAACCCTAACCCTGGGCCTTGCCTTAATGCTAACCATAGCTCTAACCCTAGCCCTAGCCCTAACCCTGACTCGAGCACTAATCATAGCACTATCCCTAAACCTAACCCTAACTCTAACCCGATCTATAGCCTAACACTAATCCTAAACCTATCCCTAACCTTTAACACTAATCCTAACTGTAACTCTAACCTGTAAAACTAACCCTAAGCCTAGCACTAGACTTAGCCCTAACCCTAGCCCTCACCTATCCCTAGATATAAACCTAACCCTAACTGTACCCCTAACCTCTCAAACTAACCCTGACCCAACAACTATCCCTAGCCCTAAGCTTAAATGTAACCCTAAATTTAGTAATAAACCTAAGAGTAACCCTAACCCTAGCACTAATCATAATTCTAAACCTAACTCTAAACTTAACCCTAACCCCTAGCCCTAACTGTAGCCCTAGCCCTAAACTTAACACAAACCCTAATCCTAACCCTACCCCTAGCCCTAGCCCTATCTCTAGACTTAGCCTTGGGCTTAGCAATAATCCTGACCCTAACCCTAAACCTAGACCTTGCCCTAGCCATAATCAAAACCCTAAACCTAGCCCTAATCCTAACTCTAACACTAACACTCACTGTAACCTTATCCTTAACCGTAACACCAATCCTAATAGTAACACTCACCCTATCACTAAACCTAACTCTGACTCTAACCCTGATTCCTAACCCTAACCCTAACCCTTAACCTAACCCTAACCCTAGCTGTAACCCTAAACATAACCTTAAACCTAACGTTAACCCTAGCCCTAACCCTAACCCCAACCAAGGTCCTGGCTTTAATCTGAAGCCTAACTCTCTCCCTAGACCTAGCCCTTACCCTGCACCTAACCCTAACCTGAATCCCTAACATTAGCATGTGCTCTAACTCTAGCCCTAGCCCTGGACGTAGCCCTAGACTTATACCTAGCCATGACCCTATCTCCAGCTGTAAAACTAAACCTAACTCTAACCCTATCCATAACCTCAAACCTAGTCCTAACCATTACCCTAACACTAGCCCTAGCCCTAACCCTAACCCTAAACTTAACCCTAGACCTAATCCTAGAACTACCCTTACCCCTAATCCTAACACTAATGATAGTCCCATCTCTAACCCTAGCCTTAAGCCTAAACCTAACCCTAGGCCTAT
>PVKM010020192.1:0-23544 GCA_004027735.1 Carollia perspicillata | reverse complement strand
AAGTGTCCCCGGGGCGGTGAGCATCAGCAGCGCTGCACATTTGTGTTGTGTTCCCAACACCCCAGTGGAGATTCTTAAGCTTCCCTTCAGGACTCCCTTTCCAGTACATTCTAATGATGCCATCTGTCCTCGTGGCAAAGACAGATGGCATCAGTAGAAGTCATACAAATAGCCTAGGGAGACTATGAGCAGGCGAGTGTGACCGGAGGGAATCCAGCACCCTTAGGGGTTCAAGGTGACCTGGAGGTGGGTTTGAGTTCGGAGCTGGGCTCCCAAGCCCACCCCATGTCACCACGAGGGTGCTCTGCCTGCTTTTGCCCTCCTCCAGGGTTGTAGCCTCTGACGGGGAATGGCGAGCTCTGGCTTCTCTCTCTCTCTCTCTCTGTTTCTCTCTCTCTCTCTGTGCCAGAATTGTTCATTACTCTGGCCCCTCTGTACCCTGACCCGAGGCCCAGGAGAATGTTCTCCGTGTTGGTGCAGCTTACCATGAGATCTGACACAGTAACAGGTGAAGGTGTGTGTCTCAGGGTCCCTGCAGCCCCTGTTTCTGAGTCTGTCCCCGTGAACCAGGACCTGCCAACGCCCGGGGCCAGTCGCTGCTCTCCTGCTCTGCTCACTGGCACATTTGCAGGCAGAGCCGTCAACAAAAGACGCAGACTGGTGCAGGGTTCAGAAGTGGGGACCCACTGACCTCCACTCCCCAGGACTCTGCCTGCTCCATCTGACCCCAGGGAACCGAACCACACCCACTGCATCTATCTCCCTACAGTTCGAACTGGTGCCACCCAGTTCAACGTAGTTGTTCGGTCTCACTTGCCAAGAGCAATCAGCGCGGCCTCTTTCTCGCTTATGAAATTAGTTTCACGGAGACTGAGAATTCAGGGCCTCTCAGGTTTCTGAGATCTTTGGTATGATTTTGCCATAAATCATTCCTGTGGAAACTTGCCCATCCTCCTGATGCGCTTTCCAGAATGCATAGCCTACACTGTTGTCGGATGCCTTTCTAGCCCTCGCCACACGCAGAACTCACTCCTTTCTCCTGGTGGGGTGCGGTAGGAACCCTGGCATGGAGTCCGCACAACTCTTCACCATGTGACACGGAGCTTGCCCAGCACCGGAGGCTCTGTGGCTCTGGCATCACATAGAATTCCTGAGCCTGCCAACGCTCAGCGGATCGCCACCCAACCTCGCAGCCTGCCCCCGTCAGAGTCCACCACAGGTTCGTAGTTTCTTGCCCAGGTGCTAACGCTGCACAAGGCTTTGGGAACACAAGTTCCCTCAAGGGTTCCTACCAGTGAGACCAAATGTCCATGGGGACAAGATTTGAAGAATGACGGATCGATCTGACAACAGATCCCAGAGCACCTCAGACAGAGAGAAGATGCTGCCTTTGGGCCCTCTGTCCTCAATTACCACTGCTAGGCCTCGGTGAGGGGCACTGAGGGCCTGTGGAGTTGAAGGCCCACAACACCTGCTGAACACACGTGGCACACAACCCCCTCTGTAAGAGCTGCTGCCAGCTTCACAGTCCCTGACAGAGTTGACTCTGGCAGGAGAGGAGGGTGCTGTCAGCTCACAAGGTCCCAGCTTCAAGGCAAGGGCAGAGTGGCTGATAAGCTAAGTGGGGCCTGGGAACTGCTCCTGGCACAGTGCGCCGCCCGCCCTGCTTTCCCAGCTGGTCACAGCTGGGGCTGTGGAACACTGCCCAGCTCAGGTCTGGTGCCCTGGGCAGAGGGTGGGAGAAGAAGCCAGCCCGTGTTCCCAAACACGAGCTGTCTGTATCTTCTCCCAAATATGTAGGTGAGCATCTCCTAACACCATGGTTCCTTAGGTTTTGGGGTAGAAGGAGACGCTCTGAGAATCTGATAAAAGCCCGAGACTTCTACCCTGAAAAATGTGGCATCTAGCGTGTAGCTGAGGTTTGGGTTCTATGCCCATCTGAGACCAGGTTGATGCCCAGACGGAGTCAGAGGATGGCAAAGCCACTTGGAGGATTGGGCGAGAAGCTGGCAAGAAGCCTCTGGCACCCTGGAGGAGGGGGAGTGGGACAGGGAGAAGTGTCAGCTAAGGTTAAACCCCGAGGCCACAGGGAAGATGGGAAGCACTCTCTCTCTCAGAGATGGTTAATGGAATGAAGGAAGGGTGCCAGACCCCAAAATGGGGAGGTCAGGTGTCAGTGCAGCATTTTCAGGTGTTCCTGACATAATCACCCGGCCAGGGAAGTATCCAGCAGGGAGTCAAGAACATAATTCATGAAAGGCTTTGGCAGTAAATGGAAAGTGCCTCTTTTCTTTGGGGTCTTGATAAATAATTTTAACACATCATGATGAATTCTGTGCATGGCCTTGAGAGTGCCGGCCAACTGTCAGACTTGGCCATTGTGATAGACAGACTCTGAAGGCGGTCCCACAATCCCTGCCCTATGATCTTAATTTCTTTGGGAAACCTCCTTCCCCTGGGTGTAAGCAAGACCTTACCTCTCACCGACAGAATATGGCAAAGGTAGTGGAATGTCACTTCCTGGATTAGGTTACATCTTGTTAGTAGACTCACCCTAGAGATTGTTCTTGCTGGCTAGATGAAATAAGTAGCCATGTTGGGAAAAACCTATGTGGCAAGAAACTTCTAGAAGACTCGAGGAGCTTGGAGTGGCCTCTAGGGGTTAAGGGCGAACTCCAGCCAACACCACACAAAAAGCGAGGACCCTCAGTGACCGAACCACAGGGACATAAATTCTGCAAGGGACCTGAGGGAGCTTAGAAGCTGACTGTCCCCCAGTCAAGCTTTGGGATGAGACCCCAGCCCTGGTGACACTGTGATTGCTTCCTGTGAGACTCTAAGCAGAGGATGCTTAGGATTTCTTAAGAGTTCTACCTGGACTCCTGATTCACAGAAACTACGAGATAATTCATGTGCGTTGTTTTAAGCCACTGAGTTTTTTTTTCACATCAGTAGATAACTAATACAGCCATGAACCGAGAAAGTAGCTGCAGGGCTCTCTGTGCCTGTGTGGCGGTGGTTGGGGATGTTCGTGTTGGTCAACAGAAGTAGAGAGGTGCCAGGACGTGGTGAATGCTCTCTCTGTTGTGTCTTAGGAGTCACTGTGTTTGTTCCCTTTGGGTTGGGCATTTTTAAAGTCGTGGACAGTATGCTGGAAAAGGAATTCCTTTTATTCTGTGAACTCAGCCTGTATCTAAACCTTGTCCCTGAAAACGGTTCCTGTGAGCCACCATCTAGATTGCAGAGGACTCAGATTTACTCCAGCCTCAAAGGAGCCCAACACAGAGACAAGAGGTGTGCAGTCATTACCAAGGGTTGCAAAAGTGGACCTGGCCAAACCTGTCCATGTGCTTCAGCAGTGTCTAAGTGGTTCAGGCAGAGCAACTACTCATTTGGGGAGATTTTATATAACTTTGGATTACTTGTGTTAATCTTATTTCCAGTTACCAAAACTCTGATTTTGCAGGTTTCTCCTTACTTCTGATGCAAGTCATTCATTGTTTCACAGTGCTAACATCCGTGTAATTCTCAGTGATACATTTCTACTCTCCTATTCAACCACCATTTGTTAGGTGGCTACTGTGGTTCCAGAGTCCATAAGAGTTGATAGACGATGAAAGGCAGCTCAGGTTGCTTAAGTGACTCGCTTATAGGCTACAAGCGACAGGGCCGAGGCTGAAATCCAGTCTTCTGGTTGCAGAATGCTTTGGGCCATGACCTGATGCAGCCTGGGCTCTGTGCCATGCTGGAGGCTATGGAAGGGGGAGCGGGTTTCTCCACTTTTCTTAAGGGATCCTGGTATCTTGACTCCTGCAGCATTAAGTACAAGTCAGCTGTTCCCAACCAGTGGAGGTGGATAGGGTGTCAGCACGTGGCGTAGGATAAAAGCTCTCAGTGAACTGGTAACCAGATCCACTTGTTTCCAGGGAGCTGCACACATAAGAACACAGCAAAGGCAACCTGTCCCTCAGGTCAGGCAGAAACACATGCCTCCAGTCTCTGAGGCCACTGCCCCTCACCCCCACCTACCTGGGCTCTGGGTCTGTCTTTTTCATCCTGGCCATATCAGGTTCCTTGAGAGGTAAAAGTGAAATGCCACTTTTGGACCCTGGGAGGCTGGTGAGTGTCCAGACTTCGAAAGGACTGACACTGACGAGCCTCTGCTCCGCTTCAGGCACCGTGCTTCCACAATACTGTTTCCTGCCTTTCTCACAGCAATCCTTTCAAATACTGTCAGACACAATTTATATACACTCGCTTGTTTTCCTGGCACCTCGTTCAGTAACGCACACAGATGTTTGGGTTGGACTGAGCACACTCAGCCGTCAGAGAGCTCCTGGTCCAGCGGGGTGAGCAGGGCAGATGTAAGGACAATGACAGTTGTCCCGTGCCACTGTGGGCCCTTTGAGCATCGATGCTGAGACAGGATTAGAGAAGTACTTGGGGGAAAGTAAGTGCCCGTGAGGGAAATGGGGCAGGGTGGGAGGGCCGTTCCTGCTGTTTGGTCTGCAGGAGCTCCCAAAACATGGGAGAATCACTGTTTGGGAGGACAGGGGGGATGCTTTTTCCTTGAAAAATCCTATCACCATTTCTCCTGTATAGCTCCCAGCATCATGTTAATTGCATGGCTTTAACACATGTGCCTTCCTTCTATTTCACAGAGAAAACCCAGGCAGCGGATAAGAGAGAACTGTCGGTACACAGACATTTCAGCAGAGTAGCAAAGCTCATGACCCCACGGAACAGAACATTCTACAGCCACACACCCCCTTTTACATCTTAAGGTGGCAAAAATGAAGACCATCATTCACATGACCCAAGACAGAGCCTCTTCACAGCATACAAATAAGAAGCATTAGTGTATAAACCTAAAATTATATTCATAATTAGTGTTTTTGTATTTTATAGTATTCAGATATTATCTAGGTATCCCATGATTTTCCATTTACTAACTCAACAATATCAGTCCAAGGTTTTAGATAACCTTAAAATCTTGAAAGTTATCTTCCAGCCACAAAATCATAATTACCATGGAAAGAAAATGTGTGTCAGAATAATGACTGAATTTAGTTGAAGATAAATTTACATATTTAGTAATACTAAATTTCATGTAACATTAAGTATTAGCTAATTTAATTACCAAGCCTGTCAACACTTGGGAAAAATAAAGTAAGTAAAAGAAAATGTATGCTAGTGTTATACACTGATAAAGAAAGGAAGCCACATGTGCTGTTGTTCAAAGTCAACATGGTTAAATTACTCTCATTTGCCTAAGATTAATTTTACTTATACAAACTTGGACTGCAAAATGTTTCTGAATTGGTATTAGATGTTAGCATTCCTTATTTCCTGGGATTGCAGGAATATTCAGTTTATATAAGCACTTACTTATCTCTAAAGCCAAGGAGAAGAGAGCTCCATTAAGTTACAGGATGTTATAATCTAATGTATTAATACCCTCTATAGACAGACAAACATTTCACACTCGTGCAACAACAGACACATAGGGAGTTTATAGGGTTTTTTTTATTTCCACAATTTCATCTACAAGTAAAGAACAAATTGCAGAAATGCAAGAGGCATGAATTAACCTTGTATAGGAAATTAAAGAGCTGCTCTTCCCAGTGGTCACAGAATTCTCAAGTGGCTTGAGCCAAAAAGAGACCAAATGGAAAAAACAACAAAAGATAAACTAACCAGACCCTCTGTTGTCTGTCACTCAACAGAGAATACATTTAAATAACTCATAACACAAAATTCCCTCATTACTGCTACCCCGGGGAACCAGCCCTGGGAACCAGAAATAAAAACAAAACGCACAAAACACACAATCAGTAGAGGGAGAAAAATAAAACTAGGGAAACAGAAATTCGGCAACGTTAAAGTCCTGTGGCTGCCGGCACTTCTCCTGGAAAGCGGGAAGACACGTGTCTGGGCTACGTTGGAAACAACGTGCCCTTCCCTGGCCGCACAGTTTACCTTCCTGTGCCCAGTGGGTCCACTGGCCAGCTCAGAGGATGGTTTCCAACGCTTAAAAGATTTTCTGTGAAATGGGTTAAATCATGACCCTCATAAATGTATAGAATAAACTAAGGTTGTATTTAACTCATTAATGAATGAGGGAATAAGATGTTACAGGTGACTCAAAGAAGTCAACATACACAACACACATTCACTCAATGAAGAAACCCAACCTAAATTTGTTGAGATGTAAAACTTGCTTCATGGGAAGGGGATTTGTTGTTCCTCCAGCAAATAAAATTCATTTGCATTTCTATGAATAAGAATCACTTTGATTACTTTTGGTTAAATTACAGAGTTGTGAAATAACTGAAAAATAATGACAGACACAGATAATCCAGAAGAGTGTGCTCATAATCTTTGCCCATTTCAAATTCCTTCACAAAATTTCCTTAAATTAGCAAGAGATCTATTGTGAACAAGTCAAGTGTGAGATGCCATATGTATGTCCAATGGGAGGTGCTAAAAATTCAGGTGGATATGCAGAGGACAAGTGCTCAGGTCTCAGCTCCTCAGGGAAACACTGACCAAACTCCCCCTGGGCCGTTCCTCACCGCAAGACCATGAGCTCTTCCCCATAAAGCACATGCTAATTTTTTACTTGGCATCTATCATGGTGTATTGTAATTGCCTTTTTACATTTTTCTATTCCTCTGCACTAGACTCAGCCACTTAGGAGAGGGACTATTTCTCACTTAGTATAGGACCCCAGCACCCAGCAGAGGCCCTTGCCAAGGGAACAATTAAGATAAATAGGGTTGTCAATTCACTATTCTACCATTCCTGGATCTCCCTGAGTGTTTGATAAAAAGCCTGAATATCCCATACTGACATCCTGGACCTGTACATGATATGGTGGAAGCCACAGAAGCAGGTTGGAATGATCCGAGGCTGTAATGAACTCCATGTACCATCAGTCATAAATAAATTAGTTAATAAATACATTCATTGCCCTGGGTGGTGTGGCCCAGTGGATTGAGTATTGGCTTGTGAACTGAAAGGTCACCAGTTTGATTCCCTCTGAGGGTGCATGCCTGGGTTATGGGCCAGGTCCCCAGTAGGGGGCATGTGCAAGAGGCAACAAGTCAACGTTTCTCTCTGTCTCTTCCTCCCTCCCTTCCCCCCTCTCTAAAAAATAAATAAATAAAATCTTACAAAAAATAAATACATTCATTAATTTCTTGGAAAATCAATGATGCATTGATGCAGGAGATTAAGCAGAAACTATTAATAATAGAAGAAGTAAGAATGGCAATGCAGGGAAAGATGCTTCAGGAAAAAGGAAAAGCCAATATAAAGATTCTGAGGCAAAAGAACAGGAAATGTTTGGAAACAACTTGGTCAGCGTTACTTGAGATGAATGCAAGGGAGTCAGTGGGGGAAAATGAGGCTGGATAGTAGGCAGGAGCTGAAACATGGAGGGTCCCATATGCAAATGATAGTACGTTTTATGCTGCAGGCAATGAGAAGTCAGCTGAAGAGTTCTGACCAGGGGTGTGGCAGAGGCTTAGTGTGTTTATCACCTCAGAGCATTTATTAGAGGAGGGTGAGACTAGGAGCCGAGGGGCCAGGGAGGCAGCTTGTGTGATCTCACATCCTTCAACCCTGCTAAAATTACTTATTAGTTCTAGAAGCTACTTTTGCATTCTATACAATTTTTTACATAGCCCATCCTGTTGTCTGTTAATCTAGATATCTTTTATTCTTTTTCTCTTAATTTTTTATTTTAGTTGTTCAAATACAGTTTTCTGTCTTTTACTCCCATCCCAGTCCACCTCCCTAGTGTTCCCCTCCTCCCTCCCATTTCCACCCCCCCTTAGTTTTTGTCGATGTGTCCTTTATATTTGTTCCTGTGACCCCTAGATATCTTTTATTCTTCTTTGTACTTTTACTGCATTGGCCAGAACCTGATGGGGATGCTGGCCCACAGGGTCCATGTGTTGTGGCTGCAAGAGACAAATTCACAGGGACTAAAGAAGTCCTATGGAGAAAAAGGGATGGCATGGCCACTCCCTGAGTGAGAGAGAGAGGGCAGGCCTCCACCCCTGCCAGGAGAAGCTTTTATTGCTTTTCTGGGCACATTACATCGAGGATGGCACTCCTTTACTGTGCACAGGTTCACTTTAGGTGGTTCTTTTACAGAAAACAAAGGAGAGGATGTTGCTAATTACATCACAGAAGAAGGATATTTGCAAACGCAAAGGGAAAAGTGGTTGAACTGATTATACTCATCCTTGGGAGGTTTAGCATAGATTTTAGGAAGTTACTTTAAAGATATGCAGTAAGCATTTGCTGCCTCAATCCCGGGTGAGGGAGTTTTAGCAAAAGCAAGTCTCATAGCAGCTGAGGTACAATGCAGGCCTGATTCCCCACGGGAGAACCTACCCATGGGCCTGGCTCCTGTGTGCTGGACCTCACTTTCCACTGGCTTTTCTGAGTGGGAGCTGGGCTACATTCCCACACCATGCAGAACGGTTCCCTATAAGAACCTTCAGTACAGTGTGGAATAGTATATGTCATTTATCAGGTTGAGAAAGTTCCTGTCTATTTCTAATTATTGAAAAGTTTTATGAAGATTGAATGCTGGGTTCAGTCAAATGCTTTTTCTGCATCTATTAAGATGCGGTTCTAGCATAAATTTTTATCTTGGCATGCTTATTGCCAGCGTATAGAAGAGCAACTGATTCTTGTATACTGACCTTGTGTCCTGCAACCTGGCTAGACTTCTTTTCATGTTCTATGAGGTTTTTCTGTGTATCACCTTTTTTCCTTTAACTTATTTGTGTCTTTATATTTAAAATACGATTTCTCTAGACCCAACTGTAGTTGAGTCTTGCTATTCCATATTATTTTGGTGTTTTTTGTTTGTTTGTTTTACATTACACATTAACACCTGTGATGCGGGAGAGGAGGTGGAAGGGGATGGGTTTTTAATTCTTTAAAAAACAGTCCAAGATGTCCAGAAAGATAGAATGGACTTGTTTCCCCAACTCTCCCTCTAAGTACTAAAAGCCCTGGATATAGAAAACAAATATAAGAAGACACTAAAAGTTGAAGACAAGATGGCAGACTGGCAGGGCATCCCAGGACTTGAAGAAAAACAATGGTGAGTTCTCTGGGTTTCCTTTCTGCCTCATACGTCCCTGGTGGGTGCTGGAGAAGCTGGCACTCTGGAATTACAGATTATTAATGGGGGGGAAGGTCCACCCCCAAACTCTGTGCTCTCTAGCTAAATAACCAGGAAAGAGGCAACCTAACAAGACAGAAAGTTTTTAGGAAATAACCACTGTAGTGCAATCAAACACTACAGAGAAAAAAAAACTGTGCCCCCCTGCCCCATGCCCACACCAGCAAATGTCAAGTGCCTTGCATCCTTGCCAGAGTCTAGGGAGATGCCCCAGACACTTTGGTGAGTGTTAGATAGGATATACTAACACTGAACTTACACTATGAGTCAGCACAGGCTGTAGACCCTGAGTATTTAATCAACAAAAATGCAAACTTATATTCAACAAAATATGTGTAAAAAAGGCTCATGGCACGCCTAGTCATAATAGCACCAAACTGGAAACAACCCAGATGTTCACCAAAATTAATATGGACTTTTAAAAAAATGTGGGCTTTGTCATTCACTGAAATGCTAATCAGCAGGGAAATGAACAAACCATAGCTGCTCACAACCACGTGGATAAAGCTCACAAATACAATGTTGAGCAAAAAAAGCCATGTACCCCAAAGAGGACTCTGTGATTTAATCATATGTAATTTCAAAACAACAAAACTTATCTACAGTGTTAGAAGCGAGGGTTGGTTAGTGACTGGAAGGGGGCACAGGGGTCCTAGCAGCTGACACGTGTTGTATATCTTGATCCTCGGTGGTGGTTGCACAGGTGTACATATCTTCAAAATGAATCCATCTGTACACATAAATTTGTGTACCTGTTATGTTATACTTCAGTGGAAAATGTTTAAGAATGTTGGGATCTAGTAAAATATGCATTTACCCTCACTAGAGCCGATAACAACATCTTACACACACGTGAACAGAATGAAGAAAAGGAAGAATGTAAGTGTGTGTGCATCTTCTAGGTGAACGGGGGAAAACACCCAAACCAGTGTTTTAAGTTTTCTACTGGGTATAGGAGAGGTGTGAGTGACACTTTTTAAAAAATTATGGGTAATTTTAGGCTCTCTGATATATGTCGTGAAAATGAAGGTAAAACAGAAGCATTTACAAAAGTATTAAAATATAAAATAATGAGCACTATTAATGTGAAAGAATCTTTCCAAGGAACTGTAAATTCTCCTTACTGAACAGAAGTGTTGAAAACAGTTTCTGCACAATCATATGAACTGCCACATGATCAAAATTCAATATTAACAGGGACAGATTGTGAATCTTTTATTAAAACAGAAAGATTCTTAAAAATCATTCATTTCTCCCCTTCAGACAGAATCCCATCTGTTTCAATGCTGAATAAATCTGCCAGCAGAGTAGTTCATTTCCAGAACATAGTAAACAGTGAAAAATTCGTTTCAAAGCATATGACAAATAGCTGGCAAATTTCCCCCACCCCAAACAACTCTATATCTTAAGGAGAAAACTAAGAATTTTCAAACTTTTGCAATGTATGTGTTCTATATAGAAATCCCAACTGAATGAAATCCAACAGAAATCCAACATTAGTCTTCATAAATTCCTCAGCAAGACAACCAATTTTACTTTAATATGAATGTGCTGAACACTGCATTTTAGAAGGCTTTATGTACCTGGCTGATATAGCTGTTGATTGAGTGTGGGTCTATGAATCCAAAGGTTGCTGGTTCAATTCCCAGTCAGGGCACATGCTTGGGTTGTGGGCCAGGTCCCTGGTTGGGGGTGTGCAAGAGGAAGCCACACATTGATGTTTCTCTCCCCCTCTTTCTCCCTTTCTTCCCCTCTCTGTAAACATAAATAAATACAATCTTTAAAAAAATTTAAAAAAAATTTTTAAAGATTTTGTTTTTAGAAAGAGGGTAAGGGAGAAAGAGAAGGGGAGAAACATTGATCGGCTGCTTCCCGTGTGCACACCAACCCGGCACTTGGGACCGGGGACCGAATTGCAACCCAGGCATATGTCCTGACTGGGAATTGAACCAGCAACCTTTCGCTTTGTGGGTCAGGGCTCCAACCAACTGAGCCACACCTGTCAGGGTTGATTTTTAATTTTTATGAATTCTTTTAGAAATGTTCTATCATCAACACCCTTATCAACACAGAGAATAACAATGGGTAGAATAAAAAGAAACAAGAGAATCAAAAAGTGGCTCAAAAAAGTCAGATCTGAAGATTTGGGTATTATACCAAACAAGCATTTCACTATTTCTCTTTTTATGTATGCTAAAGTGATAAAAACCTATGTCTAGTAAAGTCTAAATAAGTCCTTCTATAAGGCATAAAATAAAAATTCTAAGTAGTGTGAAACCATTGACTTAAATAGAATTTCTTTCTTAGTAGAACATAAAAAGAATGGTGTTACAAATAATGGCATATTCTAATGCCATTATTTTTTGTTTTAATCATTTATTTTTAGAGAGAGAAGAAAGGAGGGAGAGAGAGAGAGAAACATCAATTTGTGAGAGAAACATCAATTGGCTGCCTCTCACAGGCCCTCAACTGGGGACCTGGCTCACAACCCAGGCATGTGCCGTGACTGGGAATTGAACCGGTGACCTTTCGATTCAAGCAAGGGCTGGCACTCAACCCACTGAGTCACATCAGCCAGGGCAATTTTTAAATTCTGTTTTTAGCAACACGTTTTCTAGGTGCCTTGAATGGGGAAAAAAAATGGGAAACCACATCTCTGAGGGAGGGGAACTTACTCTGGTTAATTCCTGCCCACTACAAATTCTCTTTAAACTTTTCTCAGTAATCCACAGTTTCGATTCCTGAATTTACATGAGAATTACACTTAAATTTAAAGAAAGAACTAGTCAAAATGAAACATTTAAATTATCCTTTGTTAACAAATGAAAAAAGAGAACTTTTTTTCCCTGAGGACTTCAAACAAATTTACCAATAGAAAATATATCACACATGTCTCAACATAAGGCATTTTTTTCAAAAGTATCCCTTAGAGGGGCTCACCTTATAGATGAGCTATCACAATGTCGTTTGCAGCACCCTAAGCACTATTAATAACCTGAACAGGATGCTGTTTGTGGGACCATATGATTAGCTTCAGACAACCCTCAGCTATGCTAATACCAGGTGCTGGTAGAACCTAAATTTGTGGCTAAATGACCTTTTCCAGGTCATTTCTAAATTAACCATAAAAACCCTTTCTCCAAACAGAAAGGGAAGCTTTTTATAGCAAAACAAGGAGTCATCCGGATCCCAAGATGTACACCAGATAGAAAGTGTTTCAATAGAAAGGGCGACTCTATTTTAGTCTTAATTAGAATGCAAAGATGTCAGTGAGTAAGAATCGTCCACATAATTCAGAGGAATTATTGTTCTTTTATGTTTCTCTGCTGTTCCCCCAGGGGTGCATTTATAGATTTACAAACTCTGTAGCCATTCTAGAACGAATCCCTGCAAAGGGTCCCAATTTCAAGGTCACCCAAGGAACCTAGTGGGAAAGCTGGAAGAGTCGAAGGGTCACTCAAGTCAGATGCTTCTTCCCTTCTCATGGAAGGAAAAAAATAATTTCTGTTCCTTCACGATAACTGAGACTAGATTGAGAGAGTTTAAGGATTGTTTGTCAAACTGAACAGTAAGAAATAATTGAGCTTAAATTTAAACCCAATTATCTACACGAACATTCATGACAGCATTTACATAACAAAAAGGTGCAACTACATGCCCCTCAACAGATGTAGGGACAAACAAAATGCGGTGTCTATACCACACAATGGAACTCCATTTAGCGATGAAACGAATGACGTACTGATGCATGTCACGACACAGATGGACCTTGAAAACATCATGTTAAATCTAAAAAGCCACTCATAAAAGACCACCCATGGCAGGATTCCACTTACGTGAAATGTCCACAACACGCAAATCCGGACACAGAAAGTAAATCACGGTTGCCTAGGGTACATAGGGCCAATATGCAATTTCTTCCTGGGATTTGAAATAGCTGAAAAATAGTTTATAGTAATGGTTACACAATTCTGTGAATATAATGAAAAAATATGTATAGTAAATTTTACAGTATATGAAAGACCTCAATAAAGTTGTAAAAAAAAACACCCACCAGTAGTAGCTTAATTATATTACATAGGAAAGAAACTACACCAACATGACTATTTGAGAATTCAATTACCTACAAGTTGTCCCATTAAAGTTTAAATCCAGTTATGCCCCCCGCAAAATCTTATGTACACCTAGCAGCTAAAAATCCCAAATACACAGCATTGTCAATAAACACATGATATAAATGCCTTTCAATCCTCAGTAGCTGTTGTCCAATACACACATGATTCTTCTGGGTGGTTTCACTTTCCAGTGATTTTACATGTAGCATATCCAGAGGTCGCTGGGAAAAAGTAAAGCTGTACGGATTTACACCCTAATGGCTTCAGAGGGTTTAGAGTGCCTCTTCTGAAGCCTCGGTCTAAGAGTGTATAAAGAAGGCTGTTCACAGAAAGTTCTCTTTAGAAAATAGTGTTTGCACTTGGTCTACGCTAGGGAGCTGGAGCTAGAATAGGACAACTAGTGGCACTTTGAGATTCCCATCCCCATTTATCGAGTCACCCTGACGGTGGGCCCAGAAACCTGTATATTAAGACAAGCTCCTCTGGGAGACTGACTTTGCCAAGGAAGGAAATTAAACTCCTGCTAATTGCCATTCAGCTCACTAATAGGAAGGCAACCAAAACAGTTCCACTGTCTTTGCTATCCTTCAATTCCTACAGATACACCTTACAGAAAAACAAACGAGAAGTGATTAATGTTTGCAGAAGTGTTAAAAGCTCTTGAACATAATGAACATGGGATAAATACAAAAATCCAGTGTTTTATGTTTTGATAAGATAGTAAAGAAGTGCTTTTAAATTAGATCATCTTTGATAGTCTCTAAAATGTAATTTTTGGTCTCTAGTCAAGAGAGTAAGAGGCTCAGAAGTGATATTTAAATTAAATTGAATTAAACACAAACGTCACATACTTCCACCTTCACAGAAATGGTCACTTCATCTTAACTAAGGAACTGGAAACCATTATGACTCTAGTCTTCATTCTGTGATATGTGTGTTTAGTTTATGTGTCTGGCAAGTTTAGGCAAACAGCAAAGATTCAGAGGTTCTGCCACCAAAACAATAGCATTTTGCAAATGCTACAGCCAACTCGATTCTCCACCCAGCAGTTCAATATGAGCTGCCAAAATTCAGTCCAATTAGGTCTTCAATTGTGGATAATCTAGGTTCCTTGTTGTCTATGGTCATCCCTTGGGAGCTCTCTGCAGTCACTATGGCCATCCCTTGAGAGCTGTCTGGGATACATGAGCTCTTCCTTCTGAGGCCTTCAGTTAGCTTGGGCAACTCGACTATCGGAACCATGGAAGCTCAACATTGTCGTCACCAGCTCTGGAAGGTCGAAATCATGTTTCCATCCCCAGTCCTTCCAAGCATTACTGTCATCAAAGTTCAGAGGCCAACTATCCGCTAGAAAAGATATGGAAGAGTAGCGTAAGTTTTACAGGCGCTACCATTGCAAAAATGGTCTAGAACATGTTATATAAAGGTCTATCATACAAGGTACCACAAAAAAATTCCCCTTTGAGCAGACCACAGCAGCTATTACACACATATACTTAGTCACCCTCTGAGATTAGAAGGTTGTATCACAAACCTACTGTCAGGCACTGTGAACTGGCACACACTACTGAAATCTCACACAAACTCATAAGGTGGGAATCTCATACTCAAAGGTGCTCAGGGCTACGGAGTGGCACACTCACAGCATTTGGACGCCCAGGGCTGCTTTCATACTCTGTCTGCTTGTTTATGTTGAAACTAAAATGGTGCAATGCTGACAAGCTGTTTCATTGGAACAAAACTATTCCGCTCACTTTAGATGTCACTTCCCAAAATTGCAGCCTCTGCAGGCTTTAGCTGAACAGCTCCTGTCTCAGAATGAGTCAGGACCCTCGGGAGGGCACCATGCTCCTTCTATCCTCCATCGTTTATGTCCTCAAGGGACACAGTGCATGATGAAACCTAATTTGGTTCTGAGGGGTTTTCAATGATGTACCAACCTATGTCCTGCCGGACAGAGTCCACGTTGTACGTGATCTGGAACCCCGGTATGTGCTTGAGAACCTCCTGGGCCACTTCCTCGGGCAAGAAGCTCATGGCGTTGACGTTGTAGGTCCTCATGGACGGGGCCTCAGCCGGGGCCTCCAGGACTTCCAGGGTGGCCCTGAGGCAGTCATCAATGTACATCATTGGGAGCCTCGTGCTGGGTTTCAGGTTGCACTCAAATTTGCCATTCTTTACAGCATCGTGGAAAAAATGGACTGCGTAGTCTGAAAGAGAATCCTATCTGTGGGTCTTCTGAGAATAAAATCAGGAGTGAACCTCTTGGATGAAGGTGGTAGTTTTCAAAACTTTTAGTCTCAGGACCTCTTTATGCTCTTAAAAAAAACACTGAGGACCGCCGAAGAGGTTTTACTAATGTGAATTATATCAATATTTACTATATCAGAAACAGAGAATTTAAAAAATATTACTACATTTTTAAATGATAACAACAAACCCTGATCTATTAATATGTATGACGCTCTCTATAAAAAGGAACATATTTCCCAATCAAAAGAAAATTCAGTGAGAAGAGCATGTTTTACGTTTTGGAAATCTCTTTACTATTTGGCTTCAAAGGAATCAACTGAAGCCCCCTATCTGCTCATGCATTCAGTCTAAGCTCTCACGCGTCACGTGGCCTCTGAAAAACACACAGCGTACTCGCAAAGGAGAGCAACAAAGACAGATGATGCCTTAGTATTGATATGACAGTTTTTGACCTCTTGGACACCTTGAAAGCATCTCAGGGATACCCGGGGGTCCCCAGTGGATACTTCGAGAAGCACCCCACTCAGGAAAAAGCTTTTTAAAAGTAACAAAAACCAAAGCCTCTTTTATAATCCCTCAGATTGTATCAAGTACCTTTTATATTATACCTCAGGGCCCCTCACATATGGGAAGGATTTCTAATGTGGGAGTTAGGAAATATAATGCACGCTTGAGTCCAAGTTAGTAATAGCAATAATAAGGCTTATTATGTTCCTTTTAAAAGTACAATGCATAGAGTCCATTTTAATAGAGTTGTCTGTATTAAGAAATGAAGCCTGTAGTCAAAGAAAAGAGGCTATTTTTTACTTGGTGTCTTCCTACATTGTGGGTAACAAATGCGTTCTAGAATATTATCTGCTTGATTCTGCCACTGTGCACCCAGGGGCTGAGCCCGGAGTGCATTTACAACACCGCATGAGCTGCCCTACGAGAGTGTAAGTCAATAGGGATCATCGAGCTTCTGAGACGCATTTCCTGGACAGGACACAGACACTCCAGTGGGCAGCCGCTACAGAGGTGGCAGATCCATCACCACCATCCCCTGTCTCAGCTCCCAGAGGGTCTATCTTACAGACAAAAGAAACAGGAAACAACGCTTACCAGTCGTTCCTCCTCCACACTGGGAGTCTGCGGCAATGATGCCAGGGTACCTCAGGCATCGGAAATCTAACCCATACCGGTAATGATAATACTACAGAAAAGAGAAAACTTACTTTAAAAAGAATCTTTTAAATCACGCAGAGCAATGTAGAGAAACAGCACCTTTTTCTGAAATATCATCTCTTGCGGTTATTATTAAAATTCTCCTTAAGGAAAGGGAGACTGAGACTCAACTCATTTTTCTTTAACAAATAACCCTTCAGTTTTCATCTTCAAAGAATCATCATTCTGGGGACACATCAACACAAGAAATAATAAGTCAGCCCAGAGTAGGGATTTCCAACCTTTCTTCGGAAGGGAGCCCCTGCTCATTGTCCTACACAATGTGGCACTGGGGAGGGGAGGACAGGGGCTGACCAGAGGGCCACCACTGTGACACATCAGCTGAAGGACCAGACACCAACTAAAATTTGCTAGAGTTATAAAGACGTAGACTATAAAAAAATAAAACCAAGAAGATGTTTGAAGTTTTCCATAATGCAAAGTTTGAAAGTTATTATCAATAACTACCAATAGTGGGAGAAGAATGGAGCAAATATGACAAGCAGCAAATGCCATCTGAGGGGCCCTGAGGAAGTATTGAATGGTGCCATGTGGCTGAGGACTACCAGGACCTGCCACTTGGCAAACGTGATCAGTTTATGAGCATTTTGGGGGCTGGCATAGGGAAGGAGGAAGTCCCCCTGAGGATAAATCAGCAGATGTTTGAGGCAAAAGAGAAAAGGAAACAGAGGCATCTTGCCCAGCCCTGCATACTTCTCCCATGAGCTCTGCATGGACCTTGGACACCCCGTAGATGGTCCTGGGTCTCTGAGTGCAGAGATCAGGGGTTGGGTTCTGGGGAGCAGTGGGTCCAAAGGCTCCAATTGTGCTGGGCACAAACAATCGCAAATTGTGTTCTGCGGCAACGTCCAGAACATTATGCAACCCTGCAACCACCAGACAGCAATGTCACAGTCTGAAAAGTCTCACTGAAGAACTGGAAAAACTGACAAACAGGTCACCCTGGGCGAGATCGAGAAACTTACCAGTGATATTTATGGCTCTTGCCAAGGACACGTTTGCCTCTCCAGCCGCACTGAGCAAAGCGCTATAATGAAACACCCAGGTGACACAGTGGTTTACCACTGTCTCTCGAAGACTCTTGTAATCCAGAATATCGGAATATATAAATCGGCCTACAAGGAACACAGTGCAACCACAGAAAGCCAGAAGTGTGGGATTTGCAAAGCTAAAGGGTCCTTCCTCTCCCCTCACAACCCACCTCGACTTGTGAATTTCTTTAGTCCCCACTTGGTAAGTGAACCTCTTGGGGACTGTTTGGCATTTTTTTAAATGGCAGAATCACCAACTGCAACCACCTCACAGTTGATAATAGCTAATGCTTACACAGGATTTAGGCTTGTAGGCACTGTTTTAAGGGCTTTCTGTATATTTAGCTCTCACATGGCCTTTGAGGCAGATGCAATCTACTGATGAGGAGACTGAGGCATCGAAAGGTTAAAAACTTGCCAGGATCAGAGAGTAAGTGAAAGGAATATGATCACAGCCTGGCAGCTGATTCCAGTCAGCACTGCTAACACCAACCCCATAGGTAGAGAGATTTCACTCTGCTTAAAAGTTGCACATTTTTAAAAGAAGAGAGAAATGGGTTTAAAATCGAAAGCAAAACACTGTCCATGATATAGAGTAGCAATTTTCAACCAGTGTGCCACAAGAACTTTTAAAACATGCAATGCCTTATTATTTAATCAGGGGCACTGACCACTTTTCCCTTACATCATCAAATAAGAAAATGACAATAGCCCTAGCTGGTGTGGCTCAGTGGATTGAGCACTGGACTGAGGATCAAAAGGTCACAGGTTCAACTCCCAGTCAGGGCATATGCCTGGGTTGTGGGCCAGGTCCCTAGTTGGGGCCATGTGAGAAGCAACTGATTAATCAAAGTATCACTTGCACATCAATGTTTCTCTCCCTCTCTTTCTCCCTCCCTTCCTCTCTCTAAAATAAATAAAATCTTTAAAAAAATGACAACAGCCAACACAACAATAGTTGTCTAGTGTGAACAAATCAAAATTATACTTTTTTTGTCAGAGTGACAAAAATTTATATCTTGGTGTGTTACAGAATTTTAGTTAAGTAGTTTATGTGTGCCTTGAAATGAAAAGGGTTGAGAATCACTGGTCTAAGAGAACTACATATCACAAGTTTATTGTACCTGGTTATTTTTAGAGGTAGAGCTGGTTTTGTTCAATGCCAGTTTTTCCCACTTACAGCAAATTACTGCTGTTCCCTGCTTTAAGCAGCAAAAGGATGGTATGGAACCAGAAAGGACTAGAAGACACTATAAAAGCATTTCTGAGTCAGTGGAAGCTTGGCTAGAGGAGTTGGTGGTGGAGGTGTGTGTGTGTGTGTGTGTGTGTGTGTGTGTGAGAGAGAGAGAGAGAGAGAGAGAGAGCACAGTAGCGTCAGAGCAAGTCTGGTGACATATGACGATTGACGTCTCCAGGTCTTGGAAGCTCATTTTCCTCATTATGAGATTTGACTTTTGCTTGTTTGCTCTCTGAACCAAGAAGTTAACTAAAAACTCAAAAAGACAGGAATCAAAGTTTTTATTCCAAAAATTGTACTCCAAATGATAAAGATATTATTCCAAAACTTTACTTCACGTTCAGAAGAACACTCCTGTGCTTATAACACTCAAACAAATAGCAGTGTTCCTACAGACAGCTTACAGAACTGCTGGGGGCAAAAATATGAAATATTTTTAAGTGACACATCTGTGCCTCGATGGCTTCTCTCTCTTTAACTCACAAGCCTGGTTCTGAGCTGTTGCGCACACTGATTCCATGCGCTGTTTCTCTAACTGCACTTTGGAAACGAAGATAAAAACAAAAGCAAGGCATACTGATCTCTTACCGCTGTGGAACACGTGGTCACAGGGCTTCCTTATGTCAGACAGAATCACGTTGCCCTTCCCAAATCGTTTCCTAGAGGGAAAATCAATACACATGCGTTGGTACACCTAGGGTATAACTGGTTCTATGAAAACAATCTTTCAAACAGGAACTGCGATTTCCTGCCAGCCTCCAATCCTCCTTTTTTCATGTCTTTTCTCCCTTTGTCCCAAACACGCATACCTTCTGTTCTGACCACACTCAGGCCTGCCCCCCACTCCTTCTCACAGCCCCTCCAGCTGTCCCCACTCTCCTTCCGTTATCATCCCTCTAGTTGCCACCAGGGTCTTCCTGCGCCCCTAAAATCTTACCCCTTCCTCCTCATTCTTCTCTCCTGGCTCTTACCCTTTCATCCCACCCTCTCTAAATCCCACACTATTGCTTGGCAGTTTCTACACATACTTCCCTCTGCCCCAAACAGCTAAGAATCGAGTGATGCATTTGGAGCTGTGTGTCTTGCTCTACGTGAGAAAAGAGTGGGCAGAGGACCCATGTGGGACTTGTTGAGTCAAAGACCTGTCTCAGTGTCTGTGATATTAAGAGGCAAAATGAAAAAAGTGTTTATTCTAAACAGCCACTTTAGATACGGTCCCTTAAAAATAGTAAGGGGCTAGAGGGGAGAGAAAAGATTAAATGGTGCCAAAGACAAACTTTCCACGCTGAAGAACTCAGAGTGTAACTTTCGACTTTCAGGGCTCTTACCTTAAAAGGTAGGCAAGCCCCACTCCAAGCTGGCCACGACCCCCTGGACGAAGGGGGGAAAAAAGTAAAACTTTAATCCCAATGTAACCAACCCAAGTATTCCCAGTCTATAACAGCCTAAGACTATATTTATAATCCTAGCTAATTAGGTACAGCCCCAGGTTGGCCTGATAGGATGGAATTGCCTCCTCTAAGCAAGGACAGAAATCAGTACAGGTAACATTAGTTTCAGACAAAGCTCGCTACAGCACAAAGTGGCACAAGGGGAGGAAGGGTGTAGGAAGAAAACGCTCAGAAGAAAGCTGTTCAGCCTCCTATCTCCTTGGGCCAGGGATTCGCTCCCAGCCTTGCCTTTGTTATTTAATTAGGCTCTAAAGTTGTCTGCTACAGGGACCAAAATACTCAAAGACCAATGTAATAGTTTGTATCAACCTCTGGTGGGCTTTCCCAGAACCCCATCCTCCATCGGGAACTGGAATGGAATGTGAGAGGAATAAGAGGAAGAAACCAAGGTGTCATCTGAAAAAAAAGGGCAGATAACTGAATCAGCAAGGAGGCACTAAAATGGACAAAATGGCATTGAAGATGCCATTGACAGAAATGGGAGAGCTGGGGGGCTGGGAGCACTTTGGGGGAACACAACCACAAATTTCATCTGGGAGAAATGAATGAGGCAGGAAGATACAGAAGTAGGATTTCTCATAAGCACTGGTTAACGCAGGACGAAAACCTGGCCCACTGATGCTCACATGGGCCCTGGAAGGTGCTTCGTTAGTGGAGGCAGAGGGAATAAAACAAGAGAGAAAACAAGCCGGGTGAATCAGGGAGCAAGGTGCAGAGGACACCCGACTACACTTGAAACCCATTCAAAACGGGAGAAGAGGAGGAAGCAGTGAAAGAAATATACAAACTGTGAGGAATGTAATAAGATCACCACTACAAGCAAAGGGAAGAAAACCTGGCAAGAAAAAGGAAATAAAACGTGTCAATCAAATCAGAGGTGGGCTTGGATTGGCTAGAAGTGTGCGGGAGTGAAGTTTGGAGTGAGGCAGGTACACAGACTCAGGTGTTGGGTGTGCGGGACGTGAGGAGGATGGGGGGGGCAAGTCTGTGAGGAGGAGATGAATGCTGACAAGAGGTGATGGGGGCGAGGTCCTCCAGGCAGACCCTGACTTATTTTCCCTGTCTCCAACGCACAGACTTGCAGTAGCTGCTTGGGATGAAAGGCGCTGAGTTTAGGCTGAGGAGTTTGGCCAATAAAAAATGCTTCTGATTCCAGAACCCACGCTCTCGTCCCTGCACACTCCCTCTCCATGAGCCTTTGCTCCCAAGTCAACCCTAATAAGACAGCAGAACCAAGTTCTGCAGCAGCTTCTGGTCCCCAGCTTCCTAGGTCCTTCCTCAGACAATTAAAAATGATGGCGGGGAAAGCAAGAGCTGGCAATGGTGACAAAATAAAGATTTGAGACTTGTAATATTCTGGAGTTAGTGGAGCAGGTAGTTTCTGATTAATAAATGCTTACTGATAGCACATCAGAGATTCCAAAAACAAATACACAACCACACAGAGGCCACACAGGGAAAAAAAATCAAGCCACACACTCAACCTGTAATTAAGACACGTGGCCGGTCAGCCTCGGAGAAAGAGGCAGAGTGGAAGTTGGCATCTGCTGGAATTTGCCCAGGGGAGGTGCCAAGGAGCGGGCAGGGCCAGGCAGCTGTCCCACAGCTCCAGGCAGGGCCTGTAGCATCTGACCCACAGCTCGCTGCAGTGGCCTAAAGGCCGGCATTTTCTCCTCAAATACCCTGCAAGACAAAAGGAGCTGAGTTTATCATTAACCTTTATTCTCCCAAACCCTCGTAGCATAAACTGTTTAACCAAGACTAACACTAAGACTGTCAGCTCATGAGTAAAGCCGTGTTTTGGATTCATGAATGGAACGAAGGAGACTGCTGACCGGGCCGTCCATCAGGAGCCTAGCAGGAGCAGGGCCTGTGAAAGGGGATGAGCCATTCCTCGTGCCGAAGTGCAGGCAAACCAAGGCGGGTGGATATTTAGAATCGGAACTGCACAGTGCTGATGTCAACTGCTCTAATGTCACAGTGGTTGTTGGATTTCCATACAGTTTGATTTCCTGACAGTTCTGGGTGTTATTTGCTTTAAAATTTAGTTGTAATTCCTTTGTGTGGTTGCACAAGGAGGCAAAGCATGTCTACCTACACGTCCATCTTGACCAGAAGTCTAGTATACTTTCCATTGTTTTTTTCCATATTAGCCCAAGGAAAATTTGGGAATTTCAAAGTAATGAGTTATTAAAAGAAAATGGGGTTAGAGATGACAGCAGGTATAACTCAAGGCAGCTAGTAAGTCCACAAGAATGCTAAGAAGCAGCTTAGGTCATCTCTGAAAATGCACGTATCTGTACTGTAGGCCTACTATCCTTAGAAGGTTCTAGAAACACTATACAAGCACACATTTCATTAGCCATCAGTGGAAAAGCTCATCACAAGTTATGTAGCCTCTGGAAAACTCCAATGTATACTTGTAAGAGAAAGAATGAAAAGAAAAATAGCATCTTAGCATTATTTTAGAAATAGTTTTGACCTCACTGACCCTGTGAATGGTCTCAGAGAACCCCAGATTGCACCCTTGAGAACAGCTGCTCTAAAGTAATGCTTGCTTTGCCAGGCTAGTTATTAAATTTATACATGGACACTATCAAAGGAGATTCAGTCCCTCCTTAAAGATCAGATGATGGCCCATTGACTTTCTCTCCCAAACACCTTGTTTAGTTCAACTGCAAAGGGATGAAAGGAAACGGGTCAACAGACTCTCCTCCAGAACTCATGGAACACCTCCCCAACCTGACCTCTCTCGGGTGGTCATTATACAATTTCTCCCACCTCCCAGCATACGCCCCCACCTGCAGTAGCCACAGCAGGACTCTGAGCCAGCAGTGGCATCGCGGATAGGGTGGGGTTGGTAGATCATTCTGTTTCAGGAACACTAAAAGAAGCTCTGATTTGAAATATTAAAGACCAAGAAAACAAGACTTTTCCCTCAGGGTGTACTGTTAGTTGCCCTTAATCTTCTTTCTGTCTTATGATCTCAAATTTCTAGCTTTAATCATTCTTAAGCACAGAGACA
>PVKM010020191.1:0-22500 GCA_004027735.1 Carollia perspicillata | reverse complement strand
TTTCAGTCTCACACCCTATTGTCCGGATAGGGAGAATGTGGCTGGAAATTGAGTGAATGATTGCTCATGCCTATGTGATGAAGCCTCCATAAAAATCCCCACAGTGTGGGGTTTGCAGAGCTCTCAGGTTGGTCAACATGTCCACATACCGGGAGAGTGACTTGCCCCAACTCCACAAGGACAGAAGTTCCTGGGCTCAGGCACCTCCCAGAACTCGTGCTACGTGTCTCTTCATCTGGCTGTTCATCTGTATAATTTATTACATCCTTTTACAATAAACCAGAAAATGTAAGCAAATGTTTCTCTGAGCTGCTCTAACAATTTAATCAAACTCAAGGAGGGATTGTGGAAACCTCCAATTCATAGTCATTTGGTCAGATGAACCCGTAACAAGCTGGACTTGGGGCTGGCATTGGAAGTGGGGCCTGTCCGGTGGGACTGAGCCCTTCGCTGGTGGGGTCTGACACTGTCTTGAGGTAGACAGTGTTAAAATTGAGTTGAATTGTAGGACACCCATTGGGAGTTAGAGGATTTCTTGATGAGAAAAACCTACACATCTGGTTTCAGAAGTGTTATGAGTAGCGCAAAAAAAAAAACAAAAAAAACCCCACAATAGGAAGAGTAAGTTTTTCTGACTCAACAATGTTAAGTGCAAGTGACAAAAGAAAAAATAGATCAGACTACACAAAACTTAAAACTTTTGTGCTGCAAATGATACTATCGAGAAAGTGAAAAGGCAATAGGCAGAATGAGAGAAAGTATTTGCAGATCATATATCTGATAAGGCACTTGCATTCAAGATATATAAACAACTCTTACAGCTCAATGAAAAGACAACCAAATTAAAAAATGGCCGAAGGTTATGAGAAGACACTTCTACAGAGAAGATATACATATGAGCAATAAGCACATGAAAGGATGCTTAACATCATTAGTCAGTATGGAAATGGAAATCAAAACCACAAGAGATACCACTTCATGCCCACTAGGATGTGTATAGTCAAAAAGTCTTACAAAAACAAGTGTTGATGAGGATGCTTAGAGACTTCAATTCTTACCCCATGCCAATGGAAATGTAAAATGGTTCAGCAACTTTGGAAAACAATCTGGCAGGTCCTCAAAAAGTTAAACATATGAGGTCTGTCCAGAAAGTATCCAGCCATGTACTATGAAAAAATAGAGACATTTATTGAAGAAGATACAAGAGACTTTGTACATAGGACATGACATCTCAGTCCCCTTCAAAGTAGGCACCTTGGGACCTCACACAGTTCTCCCAGTGTCTCTTCCATTGTTTAAAATACTCTGCAAAATCCTTTGTTAGAATCAACATCAGCTGTCCCATCATATTTCCCTGAATCTCATCCATGGTATGAAATCTCTTCCCTTTCAAAGGTGCTTTTAGTTTTGGGAAAAGCCAGAAGTCACAGGGTACCAAATCTGGGCTGTAGAGGGGCTGAGTCACCTGGGTGATTTGATGTCTTGCAGAAAACTCTGTACAAGACATGATGCATGAGCGGGCACGTTGTTGTGATGAGGCTGCCAATCTCCCATTGCCCATAGCTGTGGCCTTCTAATCATCCAAATAGTTTCCACAGAGGAATATTCAAATTTAATGCAGATTCATTACTTTACTTGCTCAGTCTATTGATGGCCACACAGTACACGTGCTCACTCACCAGCATCTACCACCCCCACTGACTAGTACAGTGAAGTCATCATTGTTCACACATGTGCGTTCCAGTCCACTCTCCTTGGCTGCCAGGTTATATTGATGTCACGCAAACCATTCTTGTTATGCTAACAATGGCTGGACTTTTTCTGGACAGACCTATAGTTGTACACGTGCCCCAACAATTCCAGTCCTAGCATACATCCAAGAGAGATAAAAATATATACCCACACAGAAACTTGTACATGAACATTTATAACAACAATATTTGTAATAG
Source organism: Carollia perspicillata (assembly GCA_004027735.1). NCBI lineage: Eukaryota > Metazoa > Chordata > Mammalia > Chiroptera > Phyllostomidae > Carollia > Carollia perspicillata. The sequence continues at coordinate 20,551 of PVKM010020191.1, read as the reverse complement.
TCAAAAGTGTAAACAACCCAAATGTTCACCAACTGATGAATGGATAAACAAAATGTTATGTATTCATACCATGGAATGTTTGGCAATAAAGAGGAATGAAGTACTGGTGTGTGGTTCAAAATGGACCTTGAACACATTATGCAAAGTGAAAAAGGTCAGTCATAAAAGACCACATATTGTATGACTTCATTGTATGTGTAGGCTAAGCTGAAGAGACAGAAAGTGGATTAGTGTCTGTGAGGGGCTTGGGGGAGGGAAGGGGGGTAGGGAGCGGTGAATGACTCTTAAAGTGTACAAAGTTTCCTGTTGTACAGATAATAAAAATATTCTGAAATTAGATTGTAGTAGATGGTTGCCTAATCCTGTGAATATATTAAAACACACGGAATTGTGTACTTAAAATGGCTGAATTATAAGATATATTAATTATATCTCAAAAAGACTATTAAAAAAAAAGAAACGCCAAACAGATCTTGAATGTAGACTTTATAATCAGTTTCCTCAGCATAGGCTTTTAAAATATAAAACATATATTTGAACATTGTATTACTTTCATTTAACACTATGTTTTGTAGCAAAGTATGGAAGTCTGTTGGAGCAAATGGGAGAGCACTGGAAATTCAGAAGGGAATGTAATTACCTGAGTGAAACCTTGATCAAAAGGCATTCTAGTCTAACTAGAAGATACTATTGGATTTTTATTAAGTGCCACTTCGAGGAATCAGTCTTTCGGTTCCTTGCATTAGACAGGAAGGACGCTTTTCCATCAGCCCTCTTTTCCTGTCGGCCAAGTGGCACAGAGTTGACTCACGGCTCAGAACACAGCTTCCTGAGAGAACAATACGATTCCTTGTAAGGCCTGAAATTTCTCTTCTGATTTTGCTTTCCATTCAAGAATTGATGGAGGAAGAGCTCTGTGCAGCTTACAAGGTGTCAGTGTGGTCAGGGTGCGAGGTCAAAGCTCTGAGGCCACCCGCTGTCTTTACGGAGCTGGCAGTGCAGAAGGGCAAGCTGGAGGATTAAGGGACAGAAGCACTTGCCTGAAAGGGCCCAGAGGCTTAGCTCAAAACCAGTCGTCTAGAGCCTTCATCTCAGTGACAGTGTCATTGCACATCAAAAGGCTCTATTTTTAAGACAGGTAGTCTCTTTTTTTTAATGTGATAAACTATTTGGGGATGTGGTTTTGACTACTACATATATCCCAAATAGTATAATATACATGCATGTTATTTGTATATGTGTATATATGAATATATAAATCATTTAGCAATTAAATGCTGATAGTAATTGCAATATTTTGAAACAGTTCAATGCATAGTGAAAAGGGCAAAGTATTCTGAGTCAGCAAAGCAGAGTTCAAATCTTGCCCCTGCCATTTAAAAGTGCTTGACCTTGGGCAAGTCATGTGAGCCTTTCTGTTCAGTGGCCCCCTGCTCTGTCAACCTGTCTTGTAGGACTGAACTGAAGGTTCATTGGGCCAAGGTTTGCCCAAGTGCCTTTGCAATGTGAAAAGGGGCCTCACCGTCATCTTTGTTTTGTGTGGACCTGTCTAATGCCTCCATCAATCTGCTACTGCCCTGTTTCTGTAGCTGGACTGGGCTGAGTATGAACACTTGGATCAGATTTGCCAATTTGCTGGTGATTTGCAGGGCTCTTTGGATGCTGGCAGGTGGGAGGTGTTCCAAGTACCTTTCCTTGACTCATTCCTAAGGAGGCTCAGATATGTCATGGGTCAAGAGTATCTGAATGGGTCATTCATTCATTCATTCATACAACAACTACTGAGTGCTACTCTTTCATTCATATGAACTGTTCAGGACAGGCAAATCTACAGAGACAGAAAGTAGATTAGTGGTCGTGAGGCGGTGGGAGGAGAGGAGGTTGGAGGGAATGGGGAATGACGGCTAATGGGTACAGATTTCCCATGGGCACCGGTGTAGGTGGATGGGATGAAGGGGTTTACTAAACTGACAAAAGTGCCGTGCTCATGCACATACATTCCAGTGGGAGAGGAAGATGCAACAATCACTGAAATAAATAAATAAATAAATAAATACATGATTTCAAAGAATTGTAGGTGCTCTGCCAAAAACAAAGCAAATTAAAGGGACAGAGAGTGAGAGTGGAGACTCTTTTTTTTTTCTTTTTCCTTTTCACAACTTCGCATTGGCAGAGAAGTCGAAATAGCAGCATGCAACCAACACCCTTTTCTCATCTCCTGAATCCACCACTTACGAAGATTACGCCACGTTTGCCTTCTCTCCCTGCTCTGTGCATGCACGTCTTTGGGTGGTGCATATACACGTGTGGGTTCCTGTTGTCGTGCAGCCGTTTAGAGTGAGCTACAGACATCATGGGGCCACCCCAAAATATTCCAGGTAGTGTTTCCCAACAGGACACCTGTGCATATAACCACAATGCCGTCATATAGCATATGATAGCATTATTTAATATGGAATAAAATTCAGATTGTCCTCACTCATCCCCCCAAATACTTTGGTATTTAGCTGTCCTTATTGTTATTGTTCATTTGTGTGGGAGAGTGGTTACCTGGGCAATGAAGAAAGACTTCTCTACGCACCTGGCATTTGAGAAAAACCTAGGATGCTGAGAAGGACACAGTTATGTGATGCTCTGGCTCCTGAGTGTCCCCGGCCTGGAGACCAACAAGACAGGTAGGCCAGCATGACAGCTTCTCACACCCATCTATATGTTCCCACGTGGTCTAAGCACACTTCTGCACACTTTTCTCGAGACCCCTCAAGTGCCATTCCTATGCTGAATTCAAACTTTTATGAACCTGAAATCTTGATGCCCTGAGATGATGGCCCGCCTGTCAACCAGCAGTTTAATTTGGGTGATTCAGGTAAACCCAGGCAATGCTCTGATAGCTGGGTGTTGCCACAGAAGTCGAGAATTCAAATTGTGCGAAATGCTAAATTTACAAACGCAATTCTCAGCCTCCCAGCACACTTGCTTTGCCAGTTTAGCCCAGTACTTGGCACTCGGAGGAGGCTCTTTCCCAGATGGACTCACCGCTGGGACGCTCCCCACACTGGGCTGTAGCCACCAGTCTCCATGTCAGCTGCCTTCTCTGTGGCTCCTGAGGGGAAGGCAGGGGGCTGAGGTGGCCCTTTGGTCAGGGTGCCAGGCAGCTTTGTTCTGGATCTCTTCTCCTGGGATCACTGAAGGAACTAGAACACCTGTCCCTTTCCCACTTTTAGCTGCCGTGGGGAAAAGTAGTCCAGAAATCCTTTCTACTCACATTAGCTTCTGTGGCACTTGAGAAATATGTGACCGAGGTAGAATAGATAAGAGACAAAGGTCTGGACTTAACACAGACACTGGCCCACAGTGTCCGCGGCGTTATGGATGAGAAACGAGACATATTCACGTGGACTACCAAGTCCTATGGAGGGAAAGGGACGGCACGGCTACTCTCTCAAGGGGAGAGTGCCTTGGAGTGGCCTAGCCACTCTCAAGAGAAGAGTGCCCTGACACTTGCATTGACAAGATTTATTGGGTTCATTTTGCACAAGAATACAGGTAAAGATCATTAATCATTATCAGGCAGTGAGAATCCAACATACAAAGAACTCTGAGGGCCTATTTTGAGTCAGGGTCAGATGGCTAAAGAGCCATAAAACTTTGAGGAACAAACTCACTTCTCGCTTGGACCCTTATTGTTTAATTGAGAGCATTCTAAACAAAGCAGGTTTCACAGGATTTTACATATTCTTTCTTAGCTCTGACCACCCTAGGGAACCTGCCCTTTCCAGCACAGGGCCGAACCCACCACCAGCATTGTTTGAGGCTTAAGTCAGGCAGGGGAAGTAAGGCAGCCAAGAGATTAGGAGACTTCTTGCAGACAGAATGAGGACTCAGGCTATGTCAAGGCCAGGGGGTGAGGGTCCATCACCCCCTTTTGCTAGAGCCCCCTAAGTCCTTCCCTGGGGCCTCCCTGTGATCATGCCTGTCTTAGGTCATCCACACTTTGGGGAATCTTACCTGTCATTGGCTAACCGATCAAGCACTGGGGGCCAGGCAGGGTGAAGAAAAAGGAGCAGAAGTGGCCCTCCTGCCAGGAAGATAAGCTTAGTCTCCTTAGTGGTTTATGGTCCGAAGGTCACTCATTCAGCCTTAGCCATGGGGGGTTACAGCTTCTGAAACCAGGCAGGTGGTTCCCAACATGGACTCATACAGACCTGCTGGGTGGAGAGAGTTAATGCTCACAAATATCCATGTTGGCCCCACAACCTCCCCCTGCCCCAGTCACTTTGTAACCGTCTTGCGGTCACACAGAGCCAGGTGCCCTGTGACTCCTTCTGGCTAGTGAGCCATGGCTGTGAGTGTTTCACACTTCTCTCTGTTGCACAGGCCTGCAATCCAAGTTTCCACACATTAGAACCTTCGCTGTCAACCTGGGTCCCTGAGTTCTGTGAGGAGTCAGGAGTGGAAGGTAAGGAAGAATTAACCTTTTGGTGCACGAACCCACTGATGTTCCAGGTTTTATTTCTGGTAACCACAGAATACTCTAACCAATGAGGACTAATGCAAGACTTGCAATCAATCTTGGCTCTGCCGTTGCTATTTTTGGCCCCCCTCCCATTTTCTCATCTGTAAAGTGGGGACAATAATACATACTGTAGGGACTGTCTGGTGTTTTTGTCTGCCCTGCATCTATTCCTTCTGAGTAAAATTCTTCCGTCTCTAACTCCATGATATTCTTCTTTTATTTCTTATTTATTGATTTTAGAGAGAGAAATATTGACCCACTGCTCTGCCCATCCATGCATTCATTAGTCACCCCTTGCATGTGCCCTGACCAGAGACTGAACCCACAACCCTGGATTATCGGGATGATGCTCTAACCAACTGAGCTACCTGGCCAGAGCACTCCATGAGATGCTTGCTGAGCTGTCAATCCAGGGACTCACTTTCCTTCTACAGGCTGGCCAGTTAGAGGGTCACATCCTCTGTGACACTGACTGGACCATAAGTGACCCAAGTGACCCCCAAATGGCTAATCAGAGAATACTTTCAGGTCTGGCTTGATGATATAAGAGAGGGTCCCTTTCCGTGCAAACCTGGAGCTGTGCAATGCCACCTTGTCCACCCAGAGAAGACAGCAGATACTGAGTGAAGAGTGGATAGAGAGAGCCACAGGTTCTATCGAGCCCCAGACTTTTCGATATATCATCCAATAAAAATGTCTTTCTCTCTTTCCTTATGTTTGCATTGAACTTTTGTCACTTGCAACCAAAAGAGTCCTGATCAGTGCTCCTAAGAGCTATTATTATTATAAGGGTTATTTAAGTGCTTGCCACACTGCAAAGGCTCCAACTACGATTGCTCTTACAAGGTTGGTTGCTAAGCGGCTCCACCCATGAGCACATTAGCTTCCTTATTCCTCCTTCTCAACCCTTCAGGTAACCTTAAGATTTGACGAACTCATCAGCTGTGCCCACATACTTGTGGGCCCTGCAGGATTTTTTCCTTCTGGTTGCACACAGTTGCTGTGCCATTTGAGGGACATCCTACGAAGCCGCTACATGCAAACCTTCACTGAACAGCCACGGGGCCAATGTCTGCTGCTCACTCAGGGTCTTACCAAGAAAGAAGCATGAAGACATTTGTCTCCGACTTAAGTGGGAAGGAAAGCTTGACTTCCCTCAAGGTGATACTTCTCTCACTTTTTCACCTTCATCTTCAGAGGAGACTGAACTCAGACTCCCTGGGGACGCACGCTAAGCCCAGTGAGCATGACTTCCGTTTTATGTGAGCGATTCATGTGATTTTAGTATTCTTCCCCGCTAGACATCCATGTTTATTTTTATGGAGGTTGTAAATCCTGTGTCAGATCATTTTGCCTCCAAGGTTGATGGGAAATTTATGGCCCCTCTTTAACAAAGACAGCCGAGTTACAGAGGCCACAACTGACATCCTCGTCTTGAGCTTCTGAGTGGTCTACAAGTTCTTCGATACAGATTTCAGTGTATTTACGGCTTTCTGTTTCATGGTGTATTTTCTTGTGAATTGCCTCAACTACTTTGTGGAAATAAACAGGTTATGAATAAGTAAAAACATTCATATAAATATTAAAAAAGAATCGACAAGCTTCAAGTCCCATATGAAAGACACAGTATGTGTACTTGGTTTCCTGCTAATAGACATCTCACCCCAACCTCAGCTGAATTGAACAACACATTGAACAGAAAGGTGTTTAAAATGTTAACAGAAATGGCACCAGAAAGCCATGGCTGATATTCTTGTTATCCACAGAGAAACAAACACGCTAATTTGAAGACAGTACATGGACACCAATTTTCAAGGACAGAATTCGGAATCGGCATTCAAAGGGCTGGTCTATTTGCTTCCTTTTTACCCAAAGGCAATAAAGAAAAATATTTTTGCTCCTAGAAGTGCTCCTTATATTTTCAACTTCACACATTGGGAAAGAAAGTGGGCAACAGCAGTATCCTCACAGTGTTCATCCAGAGATGAGGAAGCCAGTCTTGCGGGCACCCTGGGAAGCTCTAAGAAGCTTGAAAACGCAGAATGAGGGCTACAAATCTGATGCCTGTTTACTGACCTGTCTCCCCTTCTGAACAACATGCTCCATGAGAAGTGAGCCTCACCTGCACAATTTCCCATTGCATTCCCAGGGCCTACCGTGGGGCGTCCCATGGGGGTTACCCAGGACCTCCTGGAGGAATGAATCCTGACTGCCCCTCTTCCACTGAGAGGCCTTTGCTGAGCACTGAGGGGTGAATTAGTGTTGGCTCCATGTCTTCTGCTGTCATTTCTTCTTCACCAATTACATTCTTTGTTGTTACTTAAGGCAGGAGTTCTTAAAATAGGAAGGGATTCAGAAGGTGCTAGAACGCAGTGAAAATGCATGTTGGTGTGTTGAGTGCCTGGTACATTTTTCTGATGCATCCTTGCTCTCAGAAGAGTTTCAGAAGTACGTGTGTGTGTGTGTGTGTGTGTGTGTGTGTGTGTGTGTGTGTTTTAACCACTCTTTCTCTTGGGTTATTTGTCTCTGTCTTATTGATTTGTGGGAGCTGTTTACATCTTCCAGACACAGTCTTTTGTGTAATAAATGCAACTGCAAATATGTCTCTCCACTCTGCAGCTGACATTTTCACTCTCCTAATGGTTTCTTTTGTGAACTGAATTTATCAATTTTAATGTGGTCCAATTTATCATCTATTACTATTTTTAATTGTTTTAATTAAAATTTTTTCATACAGCTGGAGCTACAAAGAGGCCTCCAAGTATGAAATGTGAGCTCTGAAATGGAACAGGAGCGAAGGGCCTCACAAACATGACTCTGTTTTGACAGGCAACTACTTGCAATCTTGAAGGTTGTCTAGTGCCTTGTGTATAGTAGGTGCTCAGTAAATGTGTGTGTAATCAACTGGTTGAGATTCTGTGTTTCCTAGTCAGAAATAGATGAGTTACCTGTTGCTTGTGTGATCTGGCCTACGAATTAAGCCCTGTAAACCTCATTTTCTTCTTCTGGGAAATGGGAGTAATATATCCAACTGAATATAATGAGGATTAAACAAGGTAATGTCAAATGTTTGACCTATCGGAAGCACTCAGTTAACGTAGTTACTGTTTTTGTTAGTCAATTAGATAGTATTTCAGAGATCATTATCACATACTCATCAGGGCTAATTGTCATTATAACAACTTTTGTTTTACAAAATGAAATAAAAATATTAAAATAGTATTATTCTATTTCATGCAGCAGCATCACTGAATTATTTTGGAGTGTGATAGAGACCAAAACAAAGGGAAGATAAAAGCAGGAATTACCTGTCTTGTCCAGGATTGAGGAGGAAGTCAACCTAACTGAAGGAGAGTCAGCTCTTTGTTTGAAACTGTTCCAGTCTCTTCTTCCTCCCCTTCCATCCCTTCTTGTCTTCATTACCACACACACACACACACACACACACACACACACACTCACACATACACATAGGTATACACATGCATCACCATACTTCTGGATGGAAATATCACCCCTGGGAGTTAGTTGGGAATCTTTCTGAACCTCTGGAAATATCACCCCTGGAAGTTAGTTGGGAATCTTTCTGAACCCTTGGAAATATCACCCCTGGAAGTTAGTTGGGAATCTTTCTGAACCCTTCTTTAAAATATGGTTCTGAGTTCAGCCTCTTTCTAAGTCCCCTAATTTAACTTTTGAAAAGGTTATCGTTCAAGGAAGAATACCCAAAGTGTCAAGTTTAATAACCCTTGTTCTCTTTTTCAAATTCTTTGAATGACTTCTTTTTTACCCCTAGTTCCATCGCATCCAAGAATAATGTTTTAAAGATTTTTGGCTTAACCAGTAAAAAATCAATGCCTTTTTGTGTCAGTGAAGTTACCGACTGTGGGCCTCTATGCTCGTGTGATTGCTCGAACTGTGGCCCAAATTCTCGTTTCCTTTGAGAATCTGCCATCGCGCCTGAGAGAGGAAAAAACCATGTGAAAATAGGAGTCTTCTTCAGTCTTAAGAAGGAAAGGAGGCTAGGGTGAATGGGAGCGTCTAGATTTTGAAAGTGTGCTTACTTCTCTTTGAAAGCAAAATTGCAGATAAAGGGTTAAAAAGTTCTAATTGGGCCTAAAATTTTGTTCTGCAAGGAGATATTGGAGTCCATCCACTCCAAACTCACAATATTCCGATAAAGATAATTAAAATCCAGAAGTATGTGAGCCATGCTCGGCCACAGTCTTGCTACGGTTGTCTCCTCGCCCTCTCTGTTGGTGGCAGAGCGATGACGTGATAGGCTCATGGGGTTGACTGGTGGGCTGCTCCGAAATTGTTTTTATTAACAGAAATTAGCAAGTTGGTTTTAGCCTGCTTTCTGGCCCGTGGGCCTCCGTCGCCCTCTCAGGGGTCCTCATTTTTGCATGACACAAATCCTGAGGGGCTTCATACTCACCTGGTTGAGATAACATAGTGCCCCCAAGTTAATGCTTACCTTAGAACAGCATTTCCAAAACTGCTTGTTCTATGGATTGTTGGTATTTTCTGGGGGAAAACAGTTGGTGCTTCAAGGAATTTTGGAAACACTACACTGAACAAATGAATACAAATGGAAGTTCCTGCAGGACTTCTCAGAGCCTTAGCATGCAGGCAGGCGTCGAGTGTCTCTGAGTGAGACAGAGTACTTACACCATGGTATCAGAGCTTCCTGACCTGGGACATTCTTACATCCCTCCATGGTCCCAGCATCTGAGGATGACTGGGGCTTAAGTTATTATCCTTCTAGAGGTAATTGCATTTTTAATAAAGATTCTTAAAGAAGAAATTATTTGTTGAACTCGTTATGTCTCTACCTTAGGATATGAAGTCTTTAAGGGAAGGAAAAAATGTCCTCCATCTTAGAGTCACCAGCCCAGTACCATGTACAGTTCCTGGCACCAAGGACAAATAATGCAAGATCCATTTGTGTTTGCTAAATGAATAAACAAAAATGCCTGCAAGCCCCGTAAGACTTCCTTTCTGGATGGAGAATGTGAGCTATTGATGGAAACCACGTTAACCTTCTGTTACTTTTCGTTTCTTGATCATCCAGACTTTGGTCTGGGGCAAGGCTGATTAAAAATTGATGGATAAAATTATTAAGAAAAATATTGTATCACAACATGTTTTCTCTTTGCTTGCTCACTAAAGAAAAGCTAATATTTACCAGCTTTTGCAAGCAGAATCAGGGCTATAGGCACAGAAAACTGAAACAGGAAAATCACATGGGAAAGGGCTGAGGTTCAGAAGAGAAGGATGGACACGGGGAGAAAGGGCGTGGAGAGGGAGACACGAACCAGGAAAGTCCCGTGGCAGCGATGGTTCTGGGTTGAGAGTTGAGAGTGGCAAAGGGAGAAAGATTTGGGGGAAGGAAGGGAACAGCTGCTGTTGCATGGATGACATGGGGTGACATAGCTGGAAAGAAGGATTTTAAAGATATTTTCTGTGCGACACATACCGACACCCATACATCCTGCTTTGGAATGTTCATGAAGGACAAAGGAATATCTGGACATGTGTTCACATATTTCTATTTCCCTCTTGGACTTTCCCTAGAGACTGCACAGTTAGGAGAAAGTCATTGTATTTGGATTACACAATCAAAACGACAGAGATATGAGGACAAAAGAGGACCTTAGCAAGCTTTCCATTTCTCATGAGAATGGGGGACATTGTCACTTGTGAAACAACTGTGTACAGTTTTCATGACGCCTCCCGCCTTCCATTCCCCCAGGCGTACATGCAAACAGAAGAATGTGGTTGCCTTTGCTAGAGCTTATTTTGAGTTGATTTTTCAATATGTTTATAAAATCACGAAAAGCTGTTTCATGATGTACTTATACCTATATGTCACAAAAACAGATTTACGTGAAAGTACTGACAATCCAAAGGACTTTATCATCATCATAAGAAAAACCTCTTGCAACGGGAACGGCATTCTCACGCACAAACTGCCCAGCACTGCAGTGTACAATTTCCTGGGTTTCGCGGAGGGATTTTGTACGATTCTAAGATTCTGAGTGATGTTAGGTCGACAGATTATTTTGGTGGCCTCAAGTGAACTTCTCAAAGACATCACTGTCCTTGATCCAAATACGGCCACCATGTTTACTCAGGCAAGTAGGAGTTCCCCGAACAGGGAGCTAGCTGCCAGGAAACTTCTCATTGTCCCAGCAAAGCAGTTTCTAGGGGAACCTGCCTACCTCTAGCACGGGCTACCTGACGCAGCTCAGGTAACCTCCTACTTAAAGCTCTGTTCACCTACTTCAGGAAAACAGACCTGGCTTCGGGCTTTATTATTATGAGTTAATTTGCTTCATGCAGTTAGTAAGGGTTAACAGGCTTAGTAGAAGGGGTAAAATAAGCTGGGGAGCACGTGATACCAAGTTCAATTCAATCCAAGCTAGTATTTATTGAGTAATTATCACATGCCAAGAGATGGGATCAAATCCGAATGAGTGTCCTACCTTACAGCGAGGGGATGCGTAGAGACGGGCAGGATGGGTCGGAGGAGAGAGATTGAGATGGGACAAATAAAGGGAGAAAGAAAGTCAAGAGGAAGAGGAAGGTCAGGCAAGAGAAAGTAACAAAACAATCACAAAGAGAGGCAGTGGATACGGTCAAGGCAGAGAACTGATGGAAGACAAGAAAAAAATGGTAAGAGAAAGAGGTAAGAAGAAGAGAAGGAACAGTCAGAAATGACCCAAGAAAGGTCAAGACGGAGTGTTGGGGCTAGAGATCCAGTTTTACACTCCCTAAGGATGGTAACTGACCGAAAGCTTGCTCCGTTTCTCCGCGGCCTCAGTCTCTATGAACAAACTGGGAGTGAATTGTGCTTTAGCGTTACAGGGTGTGTGGAGAGACTGAGAAGCTTTACACATTGAATCGGTAAGCTAACCTAAAAGGTTATCACAGGTTTTGCTTTTGGACACCTTTTCTGGAGAAAAAAATAACCTCTCCCCCAAACTAGATTTACAGTAAAGATATAATATAAACATGTATGGGTGTTTTCTTTCCTCTTCATGCAACTTCTAAGTGCCTCTTCCTTTCTGGGAAAGAGGTGTGTCTCTAGTACAACCCATCATGTCCAGTAAAGTTAGCATGGCTCTAAGTACTCCTTGCAAGGTCTCCTTTAAGAAAGGGGAGCGTGAAATGGTAGTTTAGAGCAGGCAAAACGGTCTCTTGTTTACATTTGGTGCATCATGTTAATCAGTGGGTTATTTTGTGCAATTCGAGAGAGGAGTGTACCAGATGCTTCCTGAACTAGAGAGCGGGCAGTGCCACATCTGTTCGGGAGAACTGGTTTCTAATCCCACATCTCCTGGCCAGGTGTGATTTGAAGGTCAGTATCTCTTTGGAGAAAATATAGATACGTGGTCACTGCCTGAGAGAAATGGAGACAGAGGTGCTGGCAAGTGCCATCAATCATGCCTCACACGCATGTAAGACTCTCCAGGGTGAAAGCAAATTGGAGACCCAAGAACTGTGGTCCCATCTCTTTCAAGGGTGTTACCAGATCGGGGGCTGAATTGTGTTTTGCCAGCTGTGCTCAACACTGAAGCATTCAACAGTAATAGCAACCGCACTGGTGGGATTTGGTGCTGGGGGAATTCTGTGTGCTGGGAGCTGGAGGGAGGCCACCAATTCATTTCACATATATTATTTCTCCAGGAAACACAGCATAATTGAGGACAATTTTCCACCATGAATTGCATCATTAGCTAACACAGGGAAAGTGAAATGCTGTTAACTTTTCTTTTCCTTCTGCAAAGCTGATGAGCTGAAGAAAATAGAAATAAAAAGTTTAATGTAATTTTTTCCCAAGGATGTACGTTGAAATCAGAATCAAAACACTTTTACATGGTAACAGAAATCCCACATTTTAATACATTGCCATGCACATAAGGAATCAAGTAATGCGGAATACAAAATAGTCAAATGTACAAAATGAAAGCAGATTTTTCAGGCTTGATAGGGATCATGCTCACAGACACAGGGGGCAAAAATATGTACAGTTTCATTTCTATTAATTTAAAAAGGATCATGCCCCCCAATTCTTTTTGAGGACAACTGAAAACAGAAGGAAACATTATAAGAAAATATAAAGGAGACCCAAAGGGAATTGGCAAGTTGATAGCTGCTTACGATATGGAAGTCGGTGGTTCAAAATTGTGGTGCACAATAATTCTTATGTTTAGAGAAAAAATTTCTAAACATTGTATACCCTGGAAATCCAGGGAACAAAAATGAACATCCAACAGAAAAGGCACTCTTATTTCACCGCGAAACTTGTTTGTGTCCTCCAAGTCCAGCCTTGGGAGTTATTCCAGGGTGCATAGAGATGAAAACCACAGTTGTGGGCAATGAATAAAGAAAACACTTATTTAATGAACCACTCCGAGGGGACTGAGAGAATTCAGACTGCTGGTTTAACTGCTCACTCAAGGAAGCTAAGAAAATGGCTAACATTGACGCGGGCTTTTGTGCTATGAAATGTGTTTTTATAGCCACATTTGTTAGCATTGATAAAAAAGTGAACCAAAGTTTTTTTAAATCAGATTTTTTCCCCTTCATACACTATTGAGAGCACTGGTCTTATATTCATTTCACACTGTGTGATTTTTCTTCTTTCTTTCCTAGAACAAATACTAATATACTATATAGCTCTTCAAGAAGTTCGACATGGCTTTCTGGCTCCCGTGACCCTCAATTTGCCAGTTTCACACTTGTGTTGGTCTTCTCTGATCCTGCGATTGGAGATCTTCGCCCGCATGAAGCCAAGCCCCAGGCTCCCTCCCTCAGCTAAGCAGCAGGGCTCTGACCCTTGGGGAGGTGGAGAGGTGGAGATAAATGAATGCCTTGGCTGCAGGGTCTGCAGACTAGCCTGCAGATATTGGAAGAAGCATGTGTGGGCAAAATGCTGATTGCTACTTTCTTATCATTCTTTCATTTTTTAAATCCCAAAATGGAGCCTGAGGAGAAGCAGAAAGTAAAGGGGAAGGCTCATGATTAAAACCCGTAGCCCAGTCACCATGAGAATTACAGAGATGGTGGTGGTGTAGGACAGCTTCTCCCCTCTAGTCATTTTAGCCTCCAAATAGCCCTGTTGCTAAGGTGGGGCAGCTGGCCTCCCAACCAGAGGAGCAGAGGTTCAGAGAGATGGGGGATTTCTATTGGATTCAAGTATTCTCCCCCTTTATCAGAGCAGGGACCGTGTCCACAAAGTCTCAGGAATAACTCTAGTACACACACTACAAAAGATCAAGTTTTTTTTTTTCTTGGGTCCTTTTGGCTGCTAATATGTAATTTTGTAAGGACGTTGATCTTTTCCAAAATTTTGTGTGCAGTTCTTTCATTTCCTGCCTAATGAATATTAGCTAGTTGAATTAACTGGAGTTACAGGAGTATGATTCAGTGACATAAGAGTTCTGGTGGAATTAGTTTCAAAACATTTGTGCTGGCTTGGCTTCCAGCAGACGGGTTACTTCTGTGCCAACCATGACCAAGACACACAAGGCAAAGTCAAGAGCATGGCACTATTCAGCTCTTTGTAATACGAGCTCCTTTCACTGGCTCAGCCACGGCCTCCTCAAATATGGCTTTGTAAGGATAGCTTTTTTCTATTGGTGGAGGAAAGGTAATGATGGAAAGACCTTTCAGAACCCCAGAGAGACTTCAAATCGCCTAAGTCTGAGGTTAAACAGGTGGAACCCCAACTAACCCCAGTGGTGGCCAACACTCCCTGAAGCGGGTACAGCTTCTCTTTCTGGTGATTGGAGGTGGGAGGGCAATTACAATGAAAAAGGACAAAGGTGCCAGTGTTCAAACATGAATCACCCCTCACCCCCATTCTCTTTAAGTTTTCATCTATAAATAGGGGGCCTTTTGACGGGAACCTGGTTATGCACTTCGAAACCTCTGCAGCTGGCGTGGCGGGGGGGAGCACATTCTTGGTCTTCTCTTGAACACACTGTATGGCGACTTGGCATGGGAATTGTCCAAAGCAGCCACAGAGTGAGCAGGCAGCTCCCAATACAAACACAAATGCAGTTGAGTATGGTTTAAAAATAATGGATATATATATATATATATATATATATATATATATATATAAAGAATTAGAACTGATTTAGAGATTGTATGCTCAAGGGCCATGATGGTGCTCAATTCAAATCGTGATTTTGCAATGATGCCTGAATAGGGAGTCTACTTAGAGCTTCAAAAGGTGTCTTCGTGGTATTTGTGCTATTCTAGAGGGAGGCCAGGCTCCCCTCAGGCAGATGGAAGAAGATCACCATGAGTTTGTGGCACGGGACGGGAGCAACCACTAGGCTTGAGGCTTGAGGCATTTAATGGCAGGAGATTTCTTCTTCAAGTTTATATCCAAAATTAGTTCCCCCACTCTGAAAGAAGGGACGATCCAATAAAAATCTCTCATTTTATAATTTTTCAAAGAGTAAAGCATTTGAATACATTTTAATAGAATTCGGGGTGGGTGGTGGTGGTGGCAATTAATTACAGGACACAAAGCAAACCTGTGTGCTCTTAAACCTGGACTCAGCTGAGAGCTCCACCTTCAATAGCTGTGTGCCCTCTAATGTGGCTGAGCCACAGGAAAGTGGCCTGGTTATTTCCTTTGATCCGAACGACTGAAATTTAAAAGGCTATGCACAATGCAGAAGACAACAAGCAGAACTTCAGTGTGTTAGATGTTTTGGGTATGAATCTCCACCTTCGGATTAATTTAACCATCTCTTCGTCATTCCCGTAGAAACAGTAGGGCTGTTTCTGCCAGGGTTGCACTTAGGCAAAAAAGGCCTGGGTTAAAGAGCCTTTCTAAGGTTCTGTAAATATTTTGAGGTTTGGAACACAACGACAGAGCAACCAATTAAACAACTGAAACCCCCAAACTGTTGACTCCAAATATGAAAAGGATGTTGTATAATCAGAAATAATGTCCAAATATGTACAACACTTAATATTATGTCAACCAGTCAACTGCAACTCCATGCAAATCATATGGTTACTTGGGAATTATATTATTAGCGGTATGTTGCTGGTGCCTTTTAGTGCTTGATGTAATTGGGGAAAGGAGGCTCTGAAGTAAGGATGCTTGGAGCTCTTCAAAATGTAAGAGAGCCCTATATGGCTAATGAAATGCCAGACTTCCAAAGCAAGTCACTCCTCAGTCTTTGTGCTATTGGGCTGAAGGTCTAGAACGGATCCGTACTCAATGGCACATCCCTTTTATATTTGTTATAGGTAAATCTCGCCCCCCCTAAGTTAGATCTCAGAAACAGTGCTTGCCCCCAGCCTAGAATTTTCCCTGCAGGGCCAAGATAATGGCCAGGAAAAGCAGTATTGGGACTCTCCCTCTAGCCGCCTTTCCAAATGAGAATCCCCAGGGAAATACCTATTTGCTATTTTTGTGGTACAACCTCCCTGTGCACTTGGCCAGCTTTTTCTTAAGCTTCCTTTAGCTTTTGAAAGAATGCCCTCCTTCTCCCCACTAGAGTAAGCCACCAGAGCAAAATAATGGAAACGCAGCCCTCTTTGACCTTGACGTTGTGCTGTGGTGCCAGAAATCATGCACATTGATAAAAACAGAATTCCTCAGATGGTTTTCTGGCTACAGGATTAGATGCAGATCTAAGGAGGCTGAAGGGCAGTGCTTGGCTTTGAAATGGAGGTTCCCCAGCTGTGCCCTGAGCAGATGCGGGTTCCGGTCGACCCTCTTTCATGATCTCATGGGTCTTGTTTTGATTAGTAGCGCTGACCAGCCAACCCCTGGAGATGAGATTCCATAGCCCACTAGTGTTTGGGCCACAAGCTTAAGACGGAATTACTAGTCAGTACTGGGCGGGGGAAAGGTGATGACTATGTTTTTCTGTTTGAGTTCTTTATAGAGTACTTCAAATCTACCCTTGAACTATGTTAGAAGAAAAGATTTTAAAAAACCCACAAAACAAAGCAAAAAAGTAGGGCGGAGGAGGTTGTAAGAAAGGTGAATAAAAGCAGCCGTTAAGGCATAAAGAAATGTATGTCATTTTCAAAGTTTAGATGTTCAAAAAGAGACTATGGCAGCCTAAGTCTAGTTGTCAAGTAACAAAATTGCCGTAAAGAATGTAGAGAAAAACATCACAAAGAATGGAGCTGCTAATGCACTGGAAAGAGGATATTTTGGTGAAACTGAAGTGCTAGGAGGTCTTGAAAATGTTTCTTCCATGAGACTTTTAGTGTTCCTCCCCGAAATCAATCAGGTGACATCTGCAGACAAAGAAAGCATTGGCAAGGAACAAAGGGGCAAATCCATTTGACTTTATCCTGCGTTCATATTCTCATGTGGGGTTGGCACTCCTTTCCCCCTTGAATGTTAACAATGGCAGAATTCCCTCGGAACGAAGGACTATGAGCCTCTGTCTGGGCAACTGAGAAGTGACTCTGGAGGGGCCCGTGCGCTGTTCACTATATTTACCCATTTTTTGCAGGTAGCAGTCAGGTGTGTGGTAACACACCTCACAGAACCTGAGCTGGGACCTGAAGCTACGTCACTGCCCACAAAGAAAACCCATCCCCCTGGGTCTGTGGTAAAACGCTGGAGTGATCTGCTTGCGTCCCAGCACAGCCTCCATGTTCTGCATGTTTGTATTCAGTTCTGGAGCTGGAACAGGCTAATCCCTTTGGCACCCCGGGGAGTCTGATAATTACTCATTTCTGTTCATTCCTAAGAGTGCCCTTCCTGTAAAGTGTGGGTGTCAGCCTTTTAATAAAAGGTGTAGCCCAGGTTTAAGGAAAAGTTAGGTGTCCACAGTTTATAGTCCTTAGGCATCAACATATTTATCCCATACCTCTCTGTCGCCTGCTTCCTACTAACCAAAACTCACCCCAGCCATTTCCGAACTTCTGGGAGGCCAAACAGCCCACACATATCTTGGGAAGAAGGTTCACCTCAGCAGAAAGTCACTGTGGGTAACTGTGGATCGACGCATGATAAAGAATCCCCAGCCTGCGAATGACATCGCTGCTCCGTTTTACCGGCTTAGCTCTCGGCTGCTTGGATTTTATGCTACCGTGTTTTCAAAACTATCCTCCAAGATGATTTCAAACTGAGGCAGGCAGTTTGGTGAACGGTCGTAGGTCATCTGCAAATATGTGACACTTGCCAGGAGTTAAGGCATTTTTAGAGAAGCCATCGTCAACTGAGCTCCATCATTGTCATCTTTTTCTCCTCTTTCCCATCTCCATCTTCACCCACCATCTTCCCATAACTTTCCAGCACTCTTTTGACTCAAAAAAAAAAAATCTAGGGAATTCAACTTATTTAATTGTTCAGAGCCCATTTCGCAAAAGCCAAAGGATGAACCACCATCAGTTAATGTACAGCTGCGCCATCAAGCATGTCCAACGTTCCACAGGTGTTCGCCGTGGTCTCTGAATGTCCCCGGCTAAACCAATGAGTTCCCAGCTACACTATCTCAGCACCTGGCAGTACTTCTTTGGATGCATCAGGCCCAGTTCTGTGTCCCTAGGACCGGTGGTCAAATTAGAGTTTCAGAGAATCCAGCATCACAACGAACAGTTGTGTCTCTATAAAGAATGGGAATATAGGTGGCCAGGGTAATGGAAAGCTCTTACTAGCTGTACTGGGCCCTGGGTGGGCTGGCTGTGCACAGAGGCTGCGAAAAAGTGGCCTGAGGCCATCCACCACCTCCTCCTCCTCTGCCCTCCTTTTCAGGCACGCAAACTGCCTGTTCCTGTGTGCGTTTTCTCAGGTGACTCTGGCAGCGGGTGAATGCTGTTTTCATTATGGAAACGGTGGGCTGGGGATAGGGTTTGGGAGGTGGAGATATTTCACAAGGGTGGGGAGAGTCTGCCTTGCACACTCTTGCTGCCCCAGCATGTTTGGCACATAGTAGGTGCTCAGCAAATGCTTGCCGAATAAAGGAAGGAGTGAAAGGAACAGGAAAGCCTGCTGTTGGAATTGAAACAGACGCAGGCAGTGGAGGTTGGCATGCTATGGACAGGGGCGTTGGCAGCCAGGGTTTGGCCTCCTAATTCCGAATTTGTAAAGAACTGTGGTCTGCGGAGGTCCCGAAGGTCCTGTTGCTGACCTGTTGAAGGGCCAGGGCTCAGTGGCATCTGAAACTCCTCCGAGTTCGCTCTTGGAAGTGCTCTCTTTGGCATGACAGCCCGACAGGCTTGTGGTGAGTCATCCTGCTGGGTGGTTCACGCCAATCACATTTGGATCTCTCTCCCCTTCCCTGTCTGGTTTCCAAATCTCATTGTAAGCCCTTTTTTTCCCAATGGGCTATGATTTCCTGAGACCCCCCAGGGGAGGCAAGATGCGGGAGAGTGCGTGTGGAGACCCCCTAAAACGCAGAGCTTGCTTGTGCTGGCATAGTCCCAGAGGTGTTCTGCATATTTATAGAAAAGTCCTCGGTGCCTGACGGTCCCAGGCTGAGACCAAGGGCACGCAGAGCATACTTTGCCAAGATTTTGATTCAGCCAAATTTGTATTCTCAGGAAAAAGGATCAGTCAATGTGGACATTTTTCTAATGCTTAAAGATAAGCAATAACTGGATTGACCTTTTTCCCAGGACTGTGCTTTGTTGTAAGACATGGTAAAAAAAATTATTTGTGGCTATAATCCCAGACAGGATTAACAGAGACTAGTAGGTTCTCTGTGGAGGAAGGACTCTTGTGTGCGACTGGACCGTTTTCCTTCTCTAGGAATGCAGGAGTCACTTGCTGTGTTCTTCGCTCCAGAGAGCTGTGATTTGAACTTGACTTAGAAAACCTTCCAAAGTGTTAAAGCCAGACCACATAGGAAATGTGCATTCTGCTGCCCTTAACATCAACCCACCATGGTCTTTGATTAAAAGAAGGCCATTTTCCTTTTTTTTTCCCTTTGAAAGAACTCTTCTGTAGACTGAGAGGGTATGCTCATTGGCCAAGAAGCCTCCTGTGTTTGAGTGGTTGTATGTGCAAGTGGTAAGTTGTGCCTAGGTGCAAGGAACTAGGAGCTAAGATATCACAATCTGCCTGCTTCTACTTCCCTTTGGAATCCAGTTGTTCAGTGAAGTGTCAGGATGTTAAATCTAACAGTACTGTGGCCATATTTACACCGATCTACCATAAACGACTGGGGACATGTTAGGAGGGAAGTTTGTCTTGGACAGTCTGAGCCAGAAATAGGACAAGATTCATAAAGAAAAAAGAAAACACTTGTTTTCTCACAGGTAATGGACATGCTGATTCGTTTCGGTGTCATGTTCTCCTATAAAGTGCTTAAGGATTGGACAGAATACCTTTAGATGTCAGAACTAACATAATTGAGACATGTTGACATTCCTACTAGGGCATCACATGGTAAACACTTCCACCGGGATTGCAGAACTGCTGTAATTTTTTTCTAACACATCATGCCATCTGCACACACAATAAAAGAATCTAGTAGTTGCCATGCTAAAACAGGACTTCTGGTGAAGGGCACGCACAGCTCCCCAAGGGCGCTGGAGTGAAGCACAGTGATGAAGACTGGAAGCAATTTTCCAGCTAACGGTCTGCCAATGACTGCTTGCGACGACTTGGCACGGCATATTATGCACCTCATTTTAAAATCCACAGCGAACTAAGATCTTAATCTTGATGGAAGGGGTGTTTTCTTGTTTTCTCCAGTTAGGCTGGTCAGTCTGTCAAGGCTCCAAGGGTATCTTCCGGCAGGGCCATGAGTTAGTGTTTCTGTGAGGAGCAGGGCATGTTCCTATCAACTGGCAGGACAGCAGCTTGGAAGGCTCACCACGTTCATGGAGAACCCTCGAGTGAGGCTGCAAGAGGAAAACAGAGGAAGACATAGTCAGTCACTTCTTTATGTTCCCAGATTCTGGGATGAAGCAGTCATGCTATTCCAACAAATCCTAACATCCTTGGGTCAGAGAGAAAGCTCTAGCGAAGATATGGTCCCTCATCTCCAGGACAAATCATGGTGGCTTGGATTCTGGAAACGTCCTTCC
>PVKM010020190.1:0-23549 GCA_004027735.1 Carollia perspicillata | reverse complement strand
AAACAGTGTTTCATTAATTAGCATAATAAATATTAGAAATGGGGGCATTTCCATTAACAGTATTCAGAAATATAGATTAGCTGAAATGGTTCAGAGATACTTTTTTCTCTAATTTTTAAGAATAGAGCATAAACATCCACCCAGATCTACTAACTGAATTCTTAGTAATAGGGACTTCATTGATTCTGTATCAAGTCTTCTTTTAAAAAACGTCTTGTCAGAATCTTGCATTGAGAGTGTGGGGGTATCTGAAGCCATCCTTTAATTTGGAATCCTAACCTGACCACCTAGTTTTCTGATCTTGAGAAAATCACTCATTAAAGGACTTAGAGCAGCTACTGACAAAGAAATAAATATTAAAATTCTTTTTTGTTAATATAATAAATTATTTGTAGTGGTAGTTGAAACTAAAATGAGTATCACCATAAATTGCCATTCTATATTGACATCCTTAATAGAAGCAAATTAGAATTTCTTTTAAAAACCAGTAATTGAGTATTCAAGCATTGTAACAACACATATAACCTAGCTTGAAATTTATCTTCCTACATGTACAATTTTGCATTTAGCACATAACTTTCATGTTCTTCATATTCTACTCTCACTCTGTTTTTTTTTTTCAGTTATTATTTTCAAAGACGTAATCTGCCATGTACTCACAGCAGCCTCAGCCAAAAAGTTGTAGGATGGAGATACTTGACTTACCAATATCAAATTTAAAAGCTATAAATAATTAAAAGCAAATAACATGAAAAACAAAATTAAAAATCCACACACTGCCTTTTTTGCAACATATATAAATTTGAGAAAAACAGCAAGACTAACCCAGGCTATTAGATGTCAGAGTAGCAGTTACCCTCAAGGCAGCTGCTGTGAGTGACAGGCGCTGCGGGGGACTTCAGAGGTTCAGTTTACCTTTTCTTTCTTAATTTTGGTGCCGGTTACAAGGGTGTGTTTTCTTTGTGAAAAGTCATTAAGCTGTACCCTCAGGAGTCTCTGTATGTACTGGTACTCAATAAAATGTTTAAAATTGACAAAAAAGATGAAGGTGGGAAATAATCAATGTATGATGTAATCTCAAATATTTTGTTAAATCATAGACAGAATGATTTTAAAAACAATTGAAAATCAGTCAAAAGACCTATTTGGAAAATGGGGAGGGGGTGAGGAATAAGCCAAGAAAATTCCAGAGATAAACGATGTGGCAAACAGAAGCACATCAGTCAGCAAAATAGAAGCCACATACCCACTAGCATAGGGCTTCATGCATTCAGGAAGCATGTGCTGAATTTAGCTTATCTCCAAACCTCTCACTGATGACTTTAACTAGCCCTCAAATTAAAAATCCTAAAGAGAAAGCGTGGACTGGTGATCCCCGGGTTACTAACCTTGCAAACATCATATGATTTCGCTTCTATATGGTATCTAAAGAACAATATAAATGAACAGAGAAAACAAAAACACTAATAAATACAGAGCACAGACTGCTCATTGCCAGAGGGGACAGAGGTTGGCAGTTGGGGGACAAGGAGAAAAAGGTGAAGGGATTGAGAAGTACAAATCTGTAGCTACAAAAGGGTCGTGGAGTGTAGAGCATAAGAATTATAGTCAATAATATTGTAATGACTATGTATAGTGCCAGGTAGGTAAAGAGAACACTTCATAAAGTTTACGATTGTCTAACCACCATGTTGCACACCTAAATCTGATACAAAATAATACTGAATGTAAGCTATAATGGATTGTTCGGAAGTTTATTTTTTTATTATTGGTCTTTACTGTAGCATGATGTGATTTGTTCGGACATAAAACCAGGCAAAGTTCTCACAGAGATGGTCCTTTAGGTCCTGCAGCAGTCAAGCCTCGTGCATAGGTACAGGTTTAAGCAGAAATTTCCTTATCCCATATGACAAATTAATAAAAACTAGCACACACACATTGACATTCTTATACATACAAGTCATCAAGCTATTTTAATAATTTTTGCACCCCCATAATTCTATATTTGTTTAAATTTTGTAGAAGATATTATGTATAAAGAAAATGAAGATTAGGTACACATACTTTAATTACAGAAGTTGGAGTAGTGTCAAAAAAAACAATAAAAGGGGTCTATGCACTCTGAAGTGCATTTCATGTTTCCAAATGGGTTTGTGATAACATTCTTAAAATATGTGGACTTTTGAAAATCATTCTTCTCTTCAAGAATATGCAAATTACATTTATATTTCCTCAGACTAATAAAAGTCTTATTTTTAAGTATATTTATTTCTTTGATTTTTCTAAATTTCTTTAGTCAATTGCTCCTCATTAAACAGGTTATTACTTCTAATTTCAGAGACAGTGAATGATTTTATTTTCTTCTATGGAGTTATAAAATCATTTCGTGTCATCACTGTTTTAAACACTTTTTTCTGACTCTAACTCTATCTTTATTTTATATTTATTCAGCTTTTATTAGTTCAGTATTGCTTAGTGATATCAATTTGATACACAAAATAAACAAAAAATAAATATACAAAAATAAATTGTACTTTCCACAACCTATCCTTATCATGATCTGTTTTTGTTTAGATGTATAGTGGGTGTGTTTATGAGTGTCTATGCACTCACTTCTATGTTCTTCCTGAAACAAAAGAACTATGACTATAAGACACACGATTGTTTTTCACCTCAGGAATCGGGCTCCTGGTTAAAAACCTATGGGTGATTTTTTAACCTCAACCATAAGTTTTACTGAGCAGGCCTTGCCAGGAAAGCCAGACCCCCTACACCAGACTTCGTATACAGTCTCTGAGTGGATACATAGTCAAGGATTCAGACCCATTTTTCTGTCCTGTTCAAATGTAAACTGAGGCATAATACAACTTCTAAGAGTCTGAGTGAAAACCGAATCAAAGCAGAGAGCACCAAACCAGAAGCAGTTAGGAAAGCCCCAGTGATGAGAGCTCAAGGGAGACTTTTATAGAGAAAAGGCAGAAGCAGGGCATCGCTGAGCCCTGCCTTAATGCCTAGTGGCCAGTTGGTGATTGTCCTTCAGTTTCTATTTCATAATCTTGAAACATATACTGGCTTAGGTTTTAGTTTATGTAACCTACCTTGACATTAGAGCCCGATTAGTCTCAAGGCATTCTTGTTCAATCATTTTGCCAGCCTAAGGAGGTGCATTTGTGCTGTTCTTCTGTTTTTTAACGGATATTGTCTTTGTGGGTGATTTCCCTGGGGGAGAGGGAAGGGTTAATATGTCAGGTGGCTCTCATAATTCACAGCACACTATATTCTCACCATTTATTTCTTTCACTCATGTTCAAAGAGGACAGACAGTCCAGGTCTCTACTCCCAGGAAATTTCCCCGATGCTGCACACCGTTGGTCTTACTCCCTTCCATGCATATTCTCTGCTAGTGCTATGTACTGTCAAACCTCTGACTTGTATTCAAAACTGTTGCACTGAAAGTTGAATTCTTTGGGAAGTGATGTTCCCTGATGTGTCTAATGCTTCTTTTTCACTATTCTCATTTCTACTCACTCTTAATTATTCTCTTTCCCCACTCAATATCCACAAGCTTGCCGTAATAGATGAAGTTACAATCAGTGGTAACTGCGTTGGAGTTTGCCACATATTCCTATGCTTATGGGTTATTTAAAAGGCAGGTTGTCCTCTATATTATAGTAATGAAGAATGTTTTGGATAATGTGTGGATTTATTTCTGTGCCATTTTGATCATATACATTTATTTTGGAGGTTGAATACAGAGATTTAATTTAAGTGCTCTCCATTTTTTTGGAGCACATAGGAACCTGATTTTATAAATTTTAAGCATTTTTTATCTAAAATTTTGGACATTTCCAAAATAACAATATTTCCTACTTCCTAAATCTTGAAATCAAATATGAATCTGTATATTAAAACCACTGCTTAAAATAATACTTCCACTCCACCAAACACCACAGTTATTTCCTATATGTACTTTCTATTTTGGTTCAGTGAAATAAAATTATAATACCTTAACTTTTACCTTTTTTTGGATTTGTTTTTATTAAAAAAGCATTTACATGTTGGGGCAAGATTTCAAAAACTTACTTCATTTTTAGATAAATTGAGTTTGATGTACCTAAGATCTTCATGCCACTAACTGTAATTAATAAAATCAGGTCCTAATTTTAATCTGCCATCCAATTGAAATTGCTTAGCATGAGCAAACCTATTTTCTCCTTTTGACTTCATGCTATCACACTCTGCTGGTCTTCATTCTAGATTTCCGGTCAATGGTAATCTTCTGTAGTCTTACTTTTCTGCTTCTCTTCTTCCAGCTGACTTCAAAATGCTAAAATTGTATAATGTCCTGTCTCAGCTCTCACTTCTCTTCTTTAGTACTCTCATCTCTTTAAATGGTCTCATATTCTCTTATGATATAAATTACAATGAACATGCTCAGTGTTTCACATCTCCAATACAGTTGAATCTATTTCACAAGATCCATGCCAGTAATCTTACAACTCACATGATATTGCCGCCTTATCTTGGATAATTTGCTAAAGACAGCAATTTATTATTGGTTAAAACTGAAATAATATCCAATCCATTGATATAGATTACAATTATGTGCTTTAAGCATCCCATACACTGTCTGGCAAATAGTGGGTGATATGATTAACTGTTGATAGTAGACATTCAATAGTTATGTTTGAGAAGTAAGTGACTGACAATCAAGAGACAGTAATCTGAGGGAAGAGAATGACTTGAGAATACACTGGACAGTCTAAACTGATAATATGATCTAAGACCAGTTATTGTTCTTGTAAAATAATACAAAATAAAAAAATAAAAGTATGGAAATGCTCTTGATCATAAAGTCAATGTTATGACATCGTTAAGGTAATAATGTTAGAGTGAAACGGTAAAGTATCGGTGGTTCTTTGTCCAATGGTAGTAGTTCATGTACTAGAACTGAAACCAAGTTTTCAATTTGGAAATGTAGATATATGATTGTGGCTTAAACAATAAGATAGAAAATAAAATGAGGGCACATCTTTAATTAAGATAATAATAATTTTACCAAAATATTTCATTTCATAGTATACTACATAAAATAATTTAAAAACAATCAATACATTTTGTTTTTGAGTTGCCAGAGTTTTTAAAAATGATGATAAAATACAGTTTGCTTCCTATTTTTTAAACATCATGGGAATTCTGCTAGGAAGAAGGCTGGCAACAAGTTCTCAATAATGTGAGAAGAAAGTAATTAATTTGTAGGATCTTTGGGCCACATAGTATTGCCACCTACAACAAGAGCAATAGGAGGCTTTCTGCTGAGAAGATTTTTGTCATTTTTGTGACTCTTATTTGATCTCAGGGTACAAAATTTTATTTGAACCTGCCAATTTGTTGTCTTTCACTTCTATATGAATTCTCCACAGGAAAATAGAACAAATGGCAGTATAAAGTAAAAAAACAACAACAACAAAAAAAAAAAAAACCTTCTTCTTTTATTTTTTATAATTCCAAGCACTGGATTAAAGCATTTTAAATACTAAGGTTATTGCCCTGGCTGGTGTAGCTCAGTGTATTGAGTGTGGGCTGTGAACCAAAGGGTCACTGGTTCGATTCCCAGTCAGGGCACATGCCTGGGTTGCAGGCCAGGTCTCCCGTGGGGGCCGTGTGAGAGGCAACCACACATTGATGTTTCTCTCCCTCTCTTTCTCCTTCCGTTCCCCTCTCCCTAAAAATAAAAATAAAAAAATATTAAATATTAAGGTTATTTATGTATTCCAAAGTGTGAGTTTTATTTTAATATGCATGTTAAAGGAGTCAAGAAAATGTTATATGGAATCGTTAACAAAATCACATTTATTTATAGAACTTATAATTGAATGTTTATAAAAATAGTAGAGTTTTTCTCATCTAAATAAGCAGGAAGAAATAGTCATAAATTAGGATTAAAAGAGAAAAGGGTACCAGCAAAAATAAGAAGTAAAGATTAAAAATTGGCTTAAGTGGCAATACATCAATATTTCATTAGTATCTAAGTCACGTATTCCTGGCTAGAATCATTGAATTTGTCAATTAACAAAATGGTGTGATTGGGGAGATATAAAGTACCAAATGTTATTTCAAAAAAAATTTATTGGCCCTGGCTGATGTATCTCAGTGGATTGAGCATGGCTGCTAATTAAAGGGTCACTGGTTTGATTCCCAGTCAGGACACATGCTTGGTTGAAGTCCAGGTCCCCAGTGGGAGCCACCTGAAAGGCAACCACACATTGATGTTTCTTTCCCTCTCTTTCCCCTTCCCTTCCCCTCTCTCTAAAAATAAATAATTAAAATCTTTTAAAAAATAAAAGCTGTGATAAAGGACACATGAACAATAATGGAGGTGCAGAAACAGGAGCAAGGTGGGACAGATGGGGGTGGGGGAAAAGGCACAAAACTACTTGAGCAATGGTTAAAATTTTAAAAAATCTTAATCAGTCAAAAAAAAAGCTGTAGCATCATAAAATCCTCTTTTGACGCCATATTCTCCTCTAGCTACTTGTCCATTTCATTGTTCAATTTAGAATTAAATTTATTGAAAAAATGTTGTTACTACTCAAGTTTTTCTCATCTCATATTCTTTGAATGCATTCCTAATAGACATTTACTTTCTCAATATTCCTAGAGTAAGGATTCTAATGCCCCAAATTGTTGCAAAGCAGATTAGTCATTGCTCAGTTCTCCTTGTATTTACCCATTTTTTCTATTTGTCTTTATATATAAATATATGCATATATACATATATAAAATAATATATAGTTTATATATTTACATATTTATGTTTACTAAGATTTCAGAACTGTACACCCTCCATGTTTCCCTTCAATCCCACTTCCCTGTTTCATCACCTTTAAATTTTAGTCCTTGTTTCTTAATGTTAAAATATCCCAGATTCAGTCATTGGAAAAATGTTTTTTTGTTTCTGTATTTAGTGCCTTTTAAATCTCCTCCAATTTATAGATTTTTTTGTGTGCCATTTGTATACAGAAATATATATTTCCACCCAGAACTGTCCCATAAGCCCCTGAATCACATCTGTAACTGCTTCCTCTGGTTTCTGTTGGAATCTTAGACATTTCTAATTTATATCCAAAAGATTCTCTATTCTACAGAAAACCTGTTCTAACTGTGATCATTCTGAAGACACTAAGTAACAAGTCCATCTTTCTAGTTACTCAGATTATAGAAACTTGAAAAGACAGCTGAGTATCCCTATACTTCATATCATGATATCTCACATCCAATATATTAGCAAAGCAGCTTCTACTTTCAGAATGTGTCCAAAACCCAATTATTCTTACCTGTCCACTGAATGACACATTAGTACAATCCGTCACTATCGTTCTATGGGATGATTACAATAGAAAGTCTCCCTGCTTTTATATGTGTTCCTTCTTACTATTCCTAATTTAACAGCTAGAAGGATATTGTTAAAATAGATGTCGGATCATGCCGATATCTACTCAGACTCCTCTACTCTATTCCCGTTACATTGATAGTCAAAACCGTAAAACTTAAAATGATCTACAATATGCGATACATTAGTTAACATTCATTCCTTATGCATTGTGAATATATATGCTCCTGTAAGGACTATTCCAACTCTTTCATCAGTCTGATGGTCCCCTCCCCACATATCTACATTACTCATTTATTTATGCTCCTTTTTCAGGTTTTTATTCAAATGTCACATTCTTAATGAGAACAAATCTTCCTCTGCTTTCTATTTCCCAATTTTACTCATCACCATCTAACATGAGTATACACACACACATGCACACACACATATATGAACCATATAGAGACTATATATATACACATATATATGTATGTATATATACCATATCACATAGAAACTATGTGTGTGTGTGTGTGTATTCTTTTTCTGCAACAAAACAAACTTTTCTGGCATCTACCAGCTGTTCAGTCTACTTTGCTGAAAGAATGAGTGAATGCATTCCTGGAAGTTTTCACTTCCCTTACCTCAAGCTAGGGAAGAAATGGTGTAGTTTTAGTCTGAGTACATAAGCCTAAAAGGAGGATAAATAAAGGTATAAGTCATAGTCCAATGACAAGAGAAAACCAATGTCCCAACTCAGAGACAAATAGAGAGAGTGGAGTCTCTTTAATTCTGCCTTTGCTCTACTTCAGACCTTGGATGGGTTGGATGAGGCCCACCTATATTAGGGAGGACAATCTAATTTACTCATAGACACACCCAGAATATCATTTATCCAAATATCTGGCAATCCATAGCTTAGACAATTTGACACATAAAATTAACCTTCATATATATTAGAAGTAAAATGCTATTTCAGTGTCATGATTCATTTATAATTAAATAGTTTGTTGAAACCCTTTTTTATTTCGCTAACTCTTTAAAGGCAATTGTGATATTTTTTTCAGAACAATGGGAAGGCATTTCCCAAAGCTTTATTCATGTTTTATTTTCTACTTTGTGAAAGTTTATGTACTATATAATGACATTTTGTAAAGTTTTAATAAGAACAAAAGTATATATACACAGAATAATTTCCCCTCTTATGCTCATCAGTAAGAGAAAAATTAAATGGTAATTATGCTTTTTAAATACAAAAATAGCCCTGAAAGTATGTCCTGACATTTAAAAGCTTTTGAAAATCAGTAACTTATCACTTGCAACATGCCATAATAATGTAGCATTGTAGATCAAAACTATGAGGAAACATCTTTATTTACACAGGCATTTTATCATTTCTCAGTAATTTATTTTAGAAATAAGTATACATTGAGGGATAGAAAAGGAATTTTCATGCCACATTAAAAGTAACTTGAAATAAAGAATGGCATATTTTCCCCAACTAGAGATTTATTAGAGTAAATAGTAATTGTTCCAGAATTATTTCCATTGGTTAATTGGAATTATCACAGTTGTTAGTGCAATGATTGTATTAATGACTAGAAAATGTGTCTTCTCTTTATTTTTTTTGTTGTTCAATTATAGCTGTCCCCATTTTCACTTTTTTAATCTGAAGTTTAATTACTTAATCAATTCAAAGTGTATTTTTTCCAAATCAAAATATTAACTGATAGTCAGCAAAGCAAAGTCAGTTTCAAGATGACAGAAACATCATATCTTATTTTTTGCCTAAAAGGAAAGGAGCCTTGGGTAATATCTAATAGTATTGGTCATGGGTCAAATTCACACCATTGACGAGTCTTACTGACTTCCTCTTCAGAGCAATACAGTTGTTTTATCCTCTGTTTCTAATGTTAGATGTTTAATCTATGTCAAAATCTTTGCTAGCCTCCATTGTCATAACAGATTTCTAACTGCGCTCTTTAATAGCACTGTTTCCCTACAACACTAGCTATTCGTGAAAAACAAACTACCAAAGTTAATGCCTTAAACAAAGAGTGGTTGTTGATAGCTCATAGTCCACAAAAGAGCTAGTATGTTTCAAAATACATGCACTGCATTTGGCAGAAAAGTTCTAAGCTTGGCTAAGGCATACATGTCTGCCAGTTAGCTGGTCATTGACTGATGTGGGACAACTGAGTTTAGACTACTGGCTCTGCTTCAGGCATCTCTTCATCTAACAGACCAACGTGGGTACATTTTGCTGATGATGTAAAAGGACAGAAATGAGAGAACAGAAGTGTGCAATGCTTTGTGGCACTGAGGCTCAGGACTGGAGCACTGCCACTCCAGCCACATTCTATGGCCAGAAGTTGCAAGACCCAGCTAGACCTAAGGGATACAGAACTAGAGATGAGGGGAATTGATGCAACAACACATTTCAGGATTGTGGGTATGATATGGGTTTGGAAAATGGGGTGGAAAGGGTGGGTGATTGCAGTCATACTTACAGTCAAAGTACCAAACATTCTAAAATATGTATCTTTAAAAATGTATTGAGATTCATATTTCTGAAATATAAGCCAAAGTATTGCACCAAGTGGTTAATGGCTTAGTAGTACATTTATAACACTTTCTGAACTGCTTATTGAAACATACAATGCTGTTTACAATATGGCTTCTTCTTTCTCTGGTCTCATCTTTACACTCGGCAATGAACTTTCCTGCGAGTACATTTGGATGTCCCAGTTTGTCAATAAAAAGCTCAACATATAGTAAATACTCATTGAATATTTGCTAAATAAACCAATGGGTTAATTAACATGCAAACATTTCATACAGCCATCAACACATTTGTTAAGTAAATAAGTATAGTGTTGGGAACAATCTTACATATGAAGATGATGTTATCTCATTTTTCTGTATGTTTTGCTTACCATCCTAGACAGATATTAGGGAGGAAAGTAAAGTTACATTTAATAGCTCTCCATTTTATTGAATTCTGCCTCTCCTGATGTTAAGTTCCATATATAACCTCATTGTTCTTGTACAAACATCTAGATTACTGGAAAATATGATGATCTAACAGGAGCAACCTCCTCCTGTACACATGTGAACACTTCACAGCAGGTTCCAAACTTCCTTTTATCTCTGTCAACATTACAGTATAACATGAAATACCAAATTTTAGGCCAATAATGGAAGGAAAAATGCTATAAGGGACATTAATGGTTCAAATGACAAAATGGCATGATAGAAAGTAAATGTACTCTTTTAAATGTAGTATTGTTAAAAGACACATACTTATATATTTAGGAATAGAGGCATATTTAGGAATAGAGGGCCACAGTGTGTTCAATTTTAGCAATGTTTCAAAAACATGTGTTTGTATGTGAATAAAGAAACAGAGAGGAAAAGAGAGACTCAGGAAATAAATAATAAAATGCATGTATATATGGTAAAATAGAAATGATCAGGTAAACATTTACATGTATTCTTTGCAATATCCTTGCTCTTGAATATTTTATTTCTCCAAAGAAAAGTTATATGCTATGATAACCAACAGGCAAAACCTTTACTGCTGTAAATTTTATGACACCCATCCCCAATTTTTCACGCAACACATTATTGTATTGTTTCCTCCATGCCTTTTGCAGGCTGTTGACCCATTTTGGGACTTTAAAGAGCTATTATCGGAGCAGGGCTTACTCTTTAGATTTTATTTGTAATGAGATGCATCAGGAAAGACTGGGATGAGAAAACTGAATTATTTTTTTAATTGATCCTATTCATAATTTACAGCTAGACACCATGAGACATAAAAGTTAGCATGCAGGTACCTGGAATTGAGTGGTGCTTCTCATATCTTTGGAATACTCTGTACTGCTTCTTTGTTTCATGCCAGGGGCAAAAAAGGCAAAAACATTTCTTTGGATTTTCACTAAGTTTCTTCTTTATGATAATTTTGTTTCCTCATAGGGGTAGAGTTTCATAGTAATATCCCAGTTTGCATGCCTGGCCAAGTTGAAACCAGGGCTTGTATCTACGTGTAATCAAGTTTGATCTCACTGGGGAAATAGAGTCTAAATTGATGAAAATATATGATGTAAAAGTGGAATAAGAAGTAGACTTTGTTCTGTTTCTTTAATAATTGAATGTCATTATTATTCTACAATGGTATATATATAAATGTTGAAGTCTTTGAGAAAGCATTTATTAACCCTTGTGAGAGTTCTTGTTAATTTTTTTAGTGTTCTTTTTAATCAAAAAATATGTTAAATGTGTGGGTTTTGTCCCCATAAATATAATAACAATGTCTTCTTATAGTACATGCCTATAAATCAAAATCAATCTACACATGCATATTTTTCTTCAGTATTCCGAATGGAGTACAGGGTAGCTCTCTGTATAGCACACAACCCAAAAAAGTCTTACATGTTCTTATCATCAAGCTTTTCTAAAGACCTAGATTTACCTCTGGCCGGTTTTGGTTTTCGGGTGACTTTAATAAAATAATTTCTAGAACATCACTCTTGGTCATAAGTTATCCTCTTTCTTCTTTTTGTCCAGGTGCACTTTGTGAGAAAATTGCTTAACCTTTATTATATTAACTTCAATTCTTTTCATCATAAAGTTTCTACTACTTACCCAGTATCCCCAAATATACCTTAACCTAATAATAGAAAGAACTGTTAGAAAACACAGCTGGGGAGCAGGAAGCCATGTATTGCTGGACAAGTATTTATTTTTTTTAAGTAGGTGCCATAACGATATTCTCTATAAGACAATTAAATAGAAACATTTATTTTTGACCCTCAGCTGAGAGAACTGGAACAGAGAAGATGAAGTGGCTAGTTTTCATGCCAAATCAAGATGATCTATAGCTGAGTCAATAATAGAATCGCCGGTATGTAACCTGGGTGCCCAAGGCATTCTCTGACCCACAGGAAAAGTTTAAATCGGCCCACGACTCTTGCAATAAAGCTACACACAAGGTTTGTTGAAATTATATAACTGAACTGTTTAAAATAAAAAGTGACCTGATAAATTAGCCATTCTAATCTATGTCTGGGATGAATGGATTTCCTGTATTTACCCTAGAAAATCAACCATCAAATTTTGACTAAATGGAATATGGTAAATGCCTCCTGATCTTTTTTTTTTTTTTTTTTTTTTTTTTTTTTTTTTTTTTTTTTTTTTTTTTTTTTTTTTTTTTTTTTTTTTTTTTTTTTTTTGTATTTTAACTTTTTTCTTTTTTGGTAATAGTATTCAGGTTTTGTGTGTTTTAGTTTTTTTTTTTCAATAATCACCTCTCATCTATTAAGTCTTTGTATGAACATATAATATGGGATTATATCAACATTAATCCCATACCTGGATCTCTATCACTTCTGTACCTTTCTACCCCTCCCCTCTCCTCTCTTCCCCTCCCTACCCCTCCACTTCCCTTTCCTTTCCTTCTCTTTAGAAACTATAATGTTTATCGCATTGGGAAGCACATATTCATAGAGTCTCTAAGAATTTCCCTACAAATTGTATATTAATTCTAAAGGTGGGGTGGGAGTGCCTTTAAACTATGAAGGTTAAGAAACGAGGGCTTACCAATGAGGATTAATTAAAATGTCATGCTCACCTATGTATCCAAATCACAGATCACCTAGGAGGGGAAATGGCCTCCTAATTATGTAAACATTTGGGAATATTGAAAGACATTATCCCAAGAGCATGCTGTTACTCAGGAATAAAAGCTTCTGTTCTCTGATTTATAGCTGGTATGGAAATATTAATTTTTGCAGATATGCACTGATTTAAAGAGGCTATCTTAAACATCCAAAGCAGAATCCCAATCAATTCTCATTCCCTCATTTCCTTGTATACACTATTTTTCCTTATGGTATAAAGTAATATATCACTGACTCTTCCTTCAGACTTACGTTATCTCTTTATTTGAGGGAAGTATGCAGCCATTTTCTTGTCGCTTGTCACAAGTCCATGTTGTTGCTTTACATATTAAGATAGTTTCCTTTTTCTTTTTTATTACCGTACTTTTGGCTGATTTCCAAATCGCAGTCACTATAAGATAATATGAACTACTCCTAGGTAAACAATGGTCTTAAGATTGACAATCAGAAAATTTTACAACTCAGGAAGAGTAAGTGTAATGCAGTAATGTCTTAAAGTGGCAAAAATACCTAGTTATTTGTCACATGTTTAAACCCTAAGATACACCTATGATGATGCCGGTACTCAGTGAGAGAGTATACACTACCTTTGTATGCAAATCAAAAAATTAACTCCTTCTTAGTCCAACAGCATTTAAAGAGCTGGGTTTATATAATCAAGGTGGAATGAAAATAAGATAAAATGTTTCTTAGTAATTTTGCTTTTCCACTGAACAGGGTTACTATTACTATTGATAGGTAGATATGTAATGTACAAATCAAGGTCAAAACAGAATATAAATATCATAAATAACATTTACACCTTAGATTGGAATAATCAGTTTGAGCCCAAATATTTTACACAATAGTTTCCCAACTTTTCCATATTAACTATGCTGAAAAATAAAAGAGCACTCTAGCTTTCTCTTTTATGTTCATCTCCAGTATTTTCATTGTGTCTCTGATAATACCATCATCTCCTAAAGGGGTGCCTTGGATGTCACTGATCATGCATGTCCCTGGTTTCAAAGAAAATTTCAGGTTGGATCTGGCAACACTGTTGTTATTAGAAAACATGGTGTTACAAAAGATAATAGTGAATGAAAGAGATAGCTTAAGTGACTGTCATTATTCAATAATTGAAAATGTCAACAGTTGTAACAATGATATAAGCAATAGTAACTATAAGAATAATCAAAACTAATTGATTTGGTAAAGACTATGATTCCCTAGTGATGGTCGAATGAGAAAAGTCTATGTAAAATGCATAAAAAAGAAAATGTGTTATTGAAGACATGTAACTAGAATAGAGTACATTTATAATTTAAAAATAAGAACAAAAGCATTTAAATGCTTGGGTTTTTTTCTTCTTCATATTGTACTGGCTTGCAAAACACAAACATGTGTGTCATATGTGTAGCAGGGCCAGTTTCAGGGGCCCATGACTTATGCAATTGCATGGAATCTAGCATTTATAGGCTCCCCGTGCCCAGTTTAAAGATCCGGTGTCACCATTTACATTCTAAATATTTATATATTTGAAACTGTGTTTTGAAAGTGAAGTGTGATGTGTGTGAACAGATGAGATACACACAATATCCAAATGCCAGTTCTTTGAAGTTCTATTTACACGGCCAGTGAGCACAAGGTTCTGGTGAATTCACAGCTCATGGGAGTTTAGCGAGGCTCAGAGTGAGCACAGGCTAAGCTTGTTATGGTAGCTTATCTTTTAATTGCTTTGAGTCTTTTTAGCCTTTCTTTTTTGTATTTACTCATTTATTTTATTGTATTTTTTCTATTACAATTTAGTTCCCTTATACTCCCTCCCCCCACAATCACCACATTGTTGTCCACGCCCAGGAGTCCTTTTTCCTTTTTGCTCAATCCCTCCACCCTTTAACCTCCCCGTCTTAGCCATCATTTTTCTCTCTATGAGTCTGTGTCTATTTTGCTTGTTAGTTTAGTTTCTTCATCACTTCTGGGAATATATCTGTAGGAACACAAAACACTACTTCTAAAGAACATAAGCACCCCTGTGTACCTTGCAGTGTTATTTATAATCACCAAGATATGGAAGCAGCCTAAGTGCCCATCAATAGATAAGTTGGTAACAGCTATGGGGCATTTACACAGTGGAACATCACTCCGCCATAAAAAGAATATTTTATGCTTTGGGACAATATGGATGGATATACTTGGAGAACATTATGCTAAGTAAAATAAGCCAGTCAAAGAAAGACAAATACCGTGTATACCATATGATTTAACTTGGGTTGAACCTAATGTTTTGAGCCTTGCTGAATAACCACACATTGGGGGCTGTTGACTATCTCTGCCCATTTCATCGATAGACATGACTGAATAAGCAATGCCAGACAACCCAACAGGCCATACTTTTCAACTACTATCTTTGTATGCTAAGCACAAGATTAATTTTTTAGGCTAATAGAATTTAACAGCTTGGTTTATAGTAAAAGAAAGGTCACTTATATGAATTATTATTGTGCCATATACATAATAAAATTGTAAGAAAAAACAGAACAATCCATAGTTTCTTTCCAGTTTAGTCCATCCATATTGTCAAGAGGTATAATAGCAACAGTTGAGTTTTATTGGTGCATGAAATAAATATACATGTGTGAGTCACAAAATATGAAGCATCTGTATTTCAGGCTGACATTGCACAATGTAAAAATAAAAAATAAACACCATAGTAATATTTTTAAATATCTTATCATATATATCTGAAAAGTGTGAGTTATTTAATAAACAAGGTAAAACATGACTATTATGTTTAGACTTGTAAATGTGCTGTCAATTTGAAATCTCAAGTTCAACCCTGTGTAAGAGACGAACCATCCTCCTGATCAGCACCGCGTGTAGTAGAGCAAAAGCTCTTGTTCCGTCCCCTCACTACTCTGCCCCACCCAGAAAATATTCCAACCTTAGCATGTTAATTGAAGAAGTGTTCCAAGATAACGACTAGATGTATCAAATGTAAGCTATCATCTCAATACGTGCAGAGGATTCACATGAAAATGAAACTTTCATTTTTTTGTTATATTAGAAAAAGAAGGAAACTTTCTCAATAAATAAAGTACATTTATTTTTTAAAAAACACTAAAGCACTTTGGCTGGTGTGGCTCAGTGGATTGAGTGCCAGACTGTGAACCAAAGGATCACTGGTTTGATTCCCAGTCAGAACACATACCTGGGTTGTGGGCCAGGACCCCAGTAGGGGGCACATGAGAGGTAACCACACATTGATGTTTCTCTCCCTCTCTTTCTCCCTCCCTTCCCCTCTGTCTAAGAATAAATAGATCTTTTTAAAAATTAAAAAAATAAAAAACAAAGCTAAGATTATATTTAGCACTAAACACAGATTTCTTTTGAGTGCAGGAACAAATCAAGTATATAATTTTTATTGCTTTTTAAAGTATGGTGGAAGTCCTAGCCAGTGAATTAAGATAAGGAAAAAAAAAGTATAGGACATATAGATTAGAAAAGAAGTGGGAAAAACTTATTCACAATTTTTTTAAAATAACATATTATTTGTCTTTTTCCCAGTCATTGCTAAACTCACTTCTTATTTCTAATAGAATTTTTGTGAAATCTGTAGAATTTTTTACATAGCTGATTATTGATTTGAAATGATGTGCTGTCCTGGAGTAAATTTCCACATAAATTAGAATCTCTTTCTGTACTTATTATTCTATTTTATTGTTCATTGACTTAGTTCTGTTGTACTATCGCATGCTTTTACTATTTGAAGCTGTAAAATGTATTTTAATATTAACCAGGTTAGCGACAGAATGAATTTTATTTACAGAAGGAACTTTCTTTAATATACTTAGTTAATTTTTCCCAGAATATTTATGATCAATTATTAGTCTTTTATCACGTTACTTCATACATTATATTCTATTTTAATTATTTATTTATTATTGTATTTTTCCATTACTATTTAGTTCCCTTATTTTACACTTTATGTTCTCTTAATAAAAATTAAAAAATCTTATTTGCCTCATTTAGGCAATTCATTTGTTGGAATTTTTCATGGGAATGTGTCTGCTAATCCCCAAATAAATCAAACCAAGAAATGAACTATTATGAATTTCTTGGGAGAATCTAAAACAAAACATTTCAGAATTTAATATTGTCATTATTATAAATATGTTTATATTTTCAATATATGCTTTTTAATATTTTTGCTGTTATTGAATTTATTAGGATGGTTAACAACATTGTACAGCTTTCAGGTGCACAACTGCACAGCACATCATCTGTACACTGTATTGTGTGCTGAGGACCCCTAGTCCAGCCTCCATCCATTGCAATCTCTCCCAAGGGAGTTTGAGGGGACGGTCAGGGTGGGGTGGAGGGACTGAGCAATAATAAAAGAATAAGAAAAAAACTCATGGACATCACATCAGAGGAAGGAGAGAGTTTTTGTTTTTCTATAGTAAAATAAAGGATATTGCTAAAATAATGGCATTTTGTTGTGTGTCTAGATATCAAATATATGTATGCATGTGTCCCAAAAATTGTCATTTGGAAGAAATGTGAAGTTTTTCCTTATAAGTATAAATTATTAAGCACCGAACAAAATATACCTTTGATGTAATTGTCAGAGCTGTATGTACTGTCTTAAATTTTGAATTTCTGAGATAGAAATCTTAAGGAATAAAGAATACCTATGAATAATAAAAAACCAACTTGCACATGTGAATTACGGTTTAAACCTTGCCATGTTAATAAAAGTTGACAGGAGCATATTATGCTACTAGATGAAGTTCCAGCCTTAAATACATGATTTGATTTCATTGAGATCCATGGCGATAAACTGAAATATTTAGTGACAGTCCCTTAAAAAAAAAACAATTTCTCCTCAGAAACAGATAAAAGAATGTAGATATATAATTATATTTGACACCCTAATAAAAATTCTGAATATTTGCACAACCAAATCAATTTTCAGTTTCTTATCCATCAAAATTAGCAATTTATATACTTAGATAGGCAAAACTTCTAACAAATACATAAATAACCTTTTAATTTTAAAGGATATGAGCATGACATTGAGAAGAAAGTGGAACAAATATTTTAATATATACCACCTCCATCACAAATACAGTTAATATTCTGTCAGTATTTCCATTTTACTGTGCTTTTTTAATTCAACAATGAAGGATCATCTAAGCAGAAGCTTGCCGTGTAATCCTATCATGTCACTATTTTAACAATCCTTCATGTTATTTTATCTATTTATAAATTAGTGTAATTTTAGTGTATACTTGCATTCATACCTAAAAATGGTTTCTCAGTGCCCCCAGAAAAAAAGGGGATGGTTGACAATGCATGAAACTCTTCTGTTTTTATAGAAATATTTCATTTTCAATATTCAAAATAATTGCTTAGGATTTCATTGATCAGGGAAAAAAACGATTTTCCTCAAAGCCTGTGTGCTCTTTGTTGCTGAACATAATAAAGATTTACAGAATACGCAGCATAATAGAAAAAGTTGTCTCCAACAGTGGACAGTAAACATCACTCTACTTCCACACTCACACCGTTCAACACTCCCTCCCTCCTTTCTATCCTAATGTTTACATACAAGACAGTCAGCAGTGTTGTTTTTCTCTTCCAGTAATAAATTTCTTTACGATTTGACTAGTTTCCTTGGAAAATATTCCATTTCAACTTTTTATGATGCTGGAGGCAGAATGATTTACAAGGTTTTCAGATATGTTCAGGGGCTTTTTGGCATATTGCCACAGAAAAGTGGGGATGCCATGTAAATGGGAAAATATATGGTAAATTATAATATTAATTAATTCAGTTTTGCATGACTATGCAAAA
The DNA here is from genome assembly GCA_004027735.1 of Carollia perspicillata. Taxonomy (NCBI): domain Eukaryota; kingdom Metazoa; phylum Chordata; class Mammalia; order Chiroptera; family Phyllostomidae; genus Carollia; species Carollia perspicillata. The sequence continues at coordinate 4,655 of PVKM010020190.1, read as the reverse complement.
GGTAAAGATATTCCAGGTAAAGTTACTTGGAATGTCTGGGATATGACAGACATAATACTTTCTGGTGGAACTGAGCTTACATTGGGGTGCTCTCACATTTTATCAGTGTTTCAAGTATCGTGCATGTGCTATTGCCTAGGTCAACTTCTTTTCTGATTTTCATACTCCTTTACAATCAAATAGATGATGTTGAAAATTGTACCAAAAGTTACTTCATAACACAACACCTATTCTTTATCCTCTTGCTCATTAAGTTTCTATACAATTGGTATTTCAAGTAAAAAAAAAAAAATTACAAGCATCCTCAGCCCCTGCTTTATCATATTGCTTGTGTCCCTTGTTTCATTTTCTTAAAGTTTTTAAATCTATAATTGAATAGGTATGTTAAAAATAGTGAATTAATTTGTGTTTATAGTATTTTGTGACACCTGCAGTGTAATTATAGCCAGCTTTAGTGAAAGGATACATTTTGGCAAACTCAGAACTGGTAGGGAGATAATACAACGGGATTTAAAAACTTATTATGTATTGGTTTCCAGTACACAGCTTAGTAGTTGCACAATTAAATATTTTATATGGTGTTCTCCTGTACATTTTCAGCATCCAAAATGGCACCAAATATACTTATCACCACACTATTGGTTATTTTTTCTATGCTCTACTTACTTCTCTGTGACTATTGTACAGCTACCAATCTGTGCTTTTTAGCTTCCTCACCTTTTTCACCTGGTGCCCCAACATGTCCTCCCTGCTGGCAGCCACCAGTTCTCTCTCTGTATCTATAAGTTGTTTTACTTCTGTTTGTTGATTTTATTATTCTCTACATTCCACTTAAGTTCAATCATATCGTGTTTGTCTTTCTCTGATTGACTGACTTGGCTGAGCATCATTGCAAGCTCTATGTCCATCCATGTTGTCGCAAATGATAACAAGTTATTCTTTTCATGACCGAGTAATATTCCATTGTCTATATGTATCACAGTTTTTTTACCCACTCATTTATTGATGGACACAAAGGGATCTTGACCTTTGATTTATGCCATCTCCCCTTAAATACTCTGGAGTATGAGAGATCTGTTAACACCTACTTGCACCTACCTGGTAAACTAGCCTGCACACAGTTTGAGAAATGATTGGGGATATAAACATTCATGATCATGAAAAAGGGATCATTATAAGACCTCAATCAGATGGTATCTTTGACTCACTGGAGATTGAAAGCCAGGGAAGTGTGTACAAAGAAAATCGTATTGAGATACTTTTTAAAAAAGATTTTTATGTACTTATTTTTAGAGAGAGGGGAAGGGAAGGAGACAGAGAGGGAGAGAAACATCAGTGTGTGGTTGCCTCTCATGTGCCCCCTACTGGGGATCTGGCCCACACCCCAGGCATGTGCCCTAACTGGGTATCAAACCAGCAACTCTTTGATCTGCAGACCTGTACTCAGTCTACTGAGCTACACCAGTCAGGTGAGATATTGTTTTCTACAGCAGCTATCTGCTAATAGTGAGCTGTATATTTACTAACTGCATAACAACATAATATACTTTGATTCCTTCTTTTGCTACTCAACAACCATTCACTCTTGTACCATCTGTTTATGAGGCATATGAAAGTCAGCAATTAAACTGAGTTATTTTATTGTTCATCCAGTGTGTTGATTAAGTATGATAATTGTATAAAACCAATTTGATGCTTAGAACACATTTGGTACACTTATACAAGTTTCTCCTTGTCTTTCTTTTTTATCAACTATTTTTGTCAGATGTAATATTTTGCCAAGTAGTGGTGGCATGAATAGTACTTAAAATAATGTTGTACCCTGGGCTCTTGTTAGAACTTCGCTAACTCTACCATCAAAAGGTAGATATATTATACCTGTAGTGTATTATCACTTCTGTTGCACAAATAATTTGTGCAAATTATAGATTTGTGCAACAGAAGTGATAAAATATGAGGTCTGAGGCTAAAAATCAATGAAGTTTTTCCTGTTCTCAGAATGCTCACTTTTGGAACCCAGCCTTTATGCTGCGAGGAAGTCAGGCAGCTCACCGCATGGAGGTGTCTCTACTGAAAGCCCATTTGTGGGGCCCTCACCGAGAGCTGGGATTAAACTGTCAGACTGAGAGAGTGAGTATTCATTCACGTAATTCCATGACCCTGCTGTCCTCAAAGCCACCTTAGGTGCTGGCACAGAGCAGGCTTTTCCCCACCAATCTGGGCCAAAAGTGGAGGTCTATGAGTTCACTTAAGGTTGTCATTGGCTTAAGACAGTACATTTGATAGTGATTTATTATGAAATCCACTTACAGAGTAATATTTTGATACTCTGTGCCTCCTGAACCCTTGTATTTTCCCCTAATGTTTACATCAATACTGAAATCAATTTTATGGTTATTCTATTTTTATTGTTTGTCTGTTTTTTTTCTTTCTCCTTCTCACAACTATGACCTAAATCACACTTTAAAAACCATTACCAAGGTTATTTTTTTTGTTGTGATATGTTTGACAGCTAAAGAAATGCGTTAAAATGAAGATGCATATAATGTTCCATAGATGTTTTTATATGCACATATTACTTCCAAGCATTAGTGTACTTTGATAAGAAACTTTAAAGAAAAATAGAGACAAAAATAAAGAAAAATAAATAAATATTGGGCCATTTAAGTAGCATTCAACATGTTCTTGGATAACATTGTTTCATTCAGTATCATTTTGTTACAACATCAATGAGGAAAAAAAAAAAAAGATTCCTGCCGGGGTCAAAGTCTGTATGGAGTTTGAACCTTTTTCCCATGTCTCTGTGAGTTTTCTCCTGGTATTTCCATTTCCTCCCATGTCCCAAACATGTCCCCGTGATGTGAACTGGTGTGTCTATCTTGTCTCAGTCTGAGTATGGGTGTGAGTTTTTATTAATCTTTTAAAAATGTATGTATGGATCACAATTATGTCGATATTTAATATTAGAAGTGTTTGAGTATCCATTAAGAAATCTATTGGTTTTGTTACCAGCAATATGTTGTAGGAATTTCACTCTTTTTTATGTTAATTGGCCTATGGGTAAATTGGTTTTATTGTATGTCTTGTAGCTTAAAACTATAGTTTTCAAGAACATATTCTAGACATCAAGTGAGGACCTACTATATATAGATGTTTCTTGGCAAATAGAAAATCATAGCTCAAAATATTGTCAGTATAACATGATAGGTCCTTGTATTTTTATCTGTTATAATACACTTTTATTGCATCTGTTTATCCCAAAATTGGCATAGCATTTGATATCCCAATTTTGATCTCCCATTAGATAGCACTCTTAATAAAATATATCCCAATTTTCATGAAAATTCTCACTTTTCAGGTTCGATTTCCCTTGGGAGTGTAAAAAGTATATTTGAGAAGATGGCTTGTGAAAATTGGCTTTAAGGTTCCAGAGATTTCAAGGTGGTCATAGAGTTTTACTCCTTTCCATTGAAACATTTGAACACTCATCATTTACTAGTACAAATGCTGCATAGCTTCCCTGTTAAGGGCCAGATACCAAGTGTTTTTGTCTGTGCAGGCCATACGCCCCTGTTGCAATGACTCTACTATCACAGCATAAAGACAGCCCTCATGAATGCATACACTGAGGGGTCTGGCTGTGTCCCAGTAAAACATTATTTTAAGGAAAAAGCAGGTGGCAGACTGGGTTTGGTTTATGGGCATTAGCTTGCCAAACACTTCAATAAAGTAGAAACACCGTAGAAATGTTTCCCCTTAATATTTAGCATTTCAAATAAGCTTATGCTTTTCTTTATTATCTAAGCATTCATCTATCTACACAGTGGTTAAAAATAAATATATTAATTCACATAGTTTAAAAGGTTCTAATAAGATAGATACTACATATTTTAAAGTTTTGAAAGCACAACAGATATGCTCTTAACTTGTAACGATGACTTTAAAATCCTTGGGGATGAAGAAAAATGTTTGATGATGAAACTTTGAAGATTACCCTGTGAGTTATCTAATGAAAGTCATTTAAACTGAACACCTGGATTCATTAGAGAAAATAGTAGCTTCTTTTGGCAGGCACAAACCTATGAAAAAATACTTTTTTGTTTTCTGTAAATAGTTGTAGAAGTGAAGGCATAGAGAATCACAAGCTTATTTTCTTGTCAAAAAATAAATAACAAGATGAAGTTCAAAATAAAATTAACAGTATTCAAAATGTGTTTTGTTATTCCAAATAAAAGAGCTAATTTCTTGTTTTAAAATATAGTTCAAGTTCACAAATTATAACTGTTACCAAGGAGCAAGTGGGGGCCTGCTGCCTACTGTGACCTCTAGGCAAAACCTAGAAGGCAAAGTTGTGATGATAAAGGAAAGGAGTCTTTATCAAAACCCACACAATTTAGGAATAACTCCTTTTTTCATGTTTTAGTCTAGTCGCTTAAGCCAATCAATTAAGGCTAAAATCATTAACTTCTGAGTTCCCCTGTCATTCATCCTCTTAGTTTTTAATTATCTTATTTATATAGGATTAGTTTACAAACTGAAACAACGTAAGATACAAAAGCTATACCATTTTGAAAGAACAGGAGGCTTCTGCCTCAGAGCCAGTCCCCTCTAGAACACCCAAAGTAGCACACCCCCACCGCCCTATGCCAGGCCAG
>PVKM010020189.1:0-23556 GCA_004027735.1 Carollia perspicillata | reverse complement strand
AGGCTTGGCCTGCGTGGTGGCTCTTGTGCCTCTGCAGAGGGAGACAGATCGGAACAGCACGTAAGTTGCCATTTCCCCAGAATTTGACATGCCGTGCACGGTTTCTCTCTTCTTTATGTGTAATTGGCCTGTAAAAGACCACACAGATAATCCCTTTATTAAATTATTTTTTCGATATCCATTGGCTTTTCCCTTAAAAAAATAATTTTCTTTTCTCCCTCCTTAACAAGGTAGAGATCAGCACTCCCAATGGTAATATGCTTTGATTCAGTGTTTTCATTCCCTGAGCACTCAGGGAGCCATTTGACTCTCATGAGGGGTTTTTCAACCTCACAAAAGTGGGGGAGAAAAAAAGCGTTGTAATTTTTATTCTATATGCTAGTATTAGGATTATTTTTTTAAGTTCTGGCCTATTATTTTCTTTACCTTACTACAGTTAATTTATACATCTAAATAAAAAGAAATCATTTCTCCTAGTGACAATGTGACACATTCCCACCAATTTTTATTTCTCAAAATATATTTATGCCATTCGCCTTGGCATGGAAGCATATCCAAGAGTGTTCTCCATTGTCCAAATTTCTAATGCTGTTTCTAAATATTCTCTCACGTTTAATGAACCATATGTGATATATGATTTAAGAATGTGGGCATCTCATTCCTTAATGTATTAAATTTAATTCCAGAATTTTTCACCATTTATACCATTAATTGACCTAAAATATTTCATCTTTAAGGATAGATCAAATACGTTTTAATGAGTTTCCTGAGGAGCAATTATCCTTTTTTAAATAATGCTATTGCTGTAAAACTATGAAAAAAGTCAGTATTTCATTAAAAGTTTGAGGGAAAAATGAAATCAAAACAGGTATTATCTGCAACCCCCTGCTGCAACAAATTAGGTCTTTATTTGGAGGGAATGTACAAGATCAAAACATGGAAAATAAAACAAAGTGAATTTGCCTGTTTTCCAAGAAATTTGTATATTATGAGCACGTACAGTAGTTTAGAGGCCCAGTGGAGTACAGTCAAGCAGATTTCTTGAAACTCATATTGAAAAAGACAATTATCATAGGCAGCATAAGGGCTAATACCATGGGGCTGGGAAACTTTATGCTACTATACATAGGTATTATTTGCTCTTTGCATTCTCAAAACTCATTGGTTGACACACACATTGCTGATCTGTCGGGTGATTTGTTAAACTATGGAAAAATTCAGTAAACAAATAGCTAAATAATAGTAACCATATTTCATTTATTTTTCCTTGATTTTATATTTTCCTATTTTCAAATTTTTTTAAGAGATTAAAATTCTAGTTTCACAACTTCATACAAGAAGTTGGTAATTGTAAGATGAGAAAGCATAATACCATGATGATTTCTAGCGGGATTTTGAAGAGCCTAGAGGAAGTATTAAATTTTTATTTTGAAAACTGTTTATTCATGAGAAATTATTGTAAAAACTAACATTCCCTAAGCCCATTTTGATCATATTTGTTTAAATTTAAGTTTATGTTAATTTGAAGATTAGTTCTCTATCACTGACACAGCATAGATTTTTCCCATGCATATACCCTAGATTCTGAATGGTTTTTAATACATCTACTGTAATTACAATTGACCCCTATTTATACTATGTTCAAAAACTGGTTAATAATAAAATCAGGGAGCTGTCAAAGTCTGCCATTGTAGCATTTCCTATATTCTTTCTCGGTATTGATCGGGATATCGGACTCCAGGCTTGTCTGGGAGGAACTCACGGGAATGCCCCTCACTCCCTCAGCTCAGAAAATCCAGTGTGATACTGCGGCTGCTCTGAACTCCGTCTCCAAACGTGGTCACACAAGACGTTCAGTTCTCAGTTGGTTCCGTAAAATAGGGCAGAAAGCTCAAGGCTCACTCTGTCTCCTCAATTTCCCTTTTGAACAATCACGGAAATAAATGAACAGCAGCCAACACACATTACCATAGAGAGAAGAGTAAGACCATTTTCCTTTGCTCCGACTTCTAATGGGATTAAAAACTGCTGTAAAAGGGCATACATTTACATCCCATACCAGTTTTTTCTCAGCTTCTGTTTTCCTCTATTTGACCCCTAAAGAAAATTATCTTAGTTATGGAGAGAGAAATTTTCACTTGAGTAGTCATTTTCTGAAGGATTTTTCATACTGAAAAGTCTTTGAAATATCATTTTTCATCTACCCTCCAAGCCTATTGAAAATGTCTCTACAGTAGTTGAAAGATTTTCTCTGTTGTAATATATCATTTTACATTACTCAGATGTTCTGAAAATTCATAAACTGGCAATCATAATTTATTGAAATTTCTTTCCGGCAGTCAGAAGTGAATAAAACAATATAGTGCATTCAAGAGGAAAAAGAAAAGAACAATGGAAGAGTTACATCAGAACCTTTGGTTTAGAAGTCATGTAAGCTTTTCCTGGGTAAATGATCTTAATTCCAGCAGTTCTGGATAATTCTTGTTATTTATTGCGGGCTCAGGGAAGACTGGGCCTCCAGATCACTGACAAACTTATTTTGCTTCCCTGGACAGTTATTCCATATTTATCCACTGGATTCCAACAATTTTGCCTTGTTTTCATTGTGACTCAGCTGTATTTTACTTGTTCTGTTTAGATTTCTGGTGCTTTCCTGCTGCTTTTCAGAGTTGTTGATTCTGGTCCTGGAGTATCTCAAGGGCCAAGCCTGGCATGAAATTTCTTTTTCATTTTTTCCCAATTTTTCTGCAAACATCTTATGATATGTTGGTGATCATATTACACCCAATTAAGGTTATTTTCTATTTAGTAGAGGTTTTTTATTAAGATAATTATCATGTTTTACCGTTTACTTTTTTGTGAATTTTTTCATGCATGAATGTTTATGTACTGAAATTTATCAGTTTATTTTCTGCATGGTTTTCACCTATGGGATTTTTTTTAAACATGAATATCTTATAAATGAATTAAATAAAATGAGAAGAAAAAGTGAAATATTATGAGGGCGGGGAGATTCAAGAGAAAAATACTACAGGTAATGGAATAAACAAAACTATTACTTATCCACAGTATAAAACAGATACAACTATTAAGAGCCTAGAATATGAAAAAAAATGATAATTTAAAAATTAGGTGTGTGGGGAACAGATGAAAATATAACGTTAAATACGATTCAAGATGAAAAATTAACAAAAAGTATGATGTCGTTGCTCAGCCATCAGAACCAATTTCTTTTTTCCAAATATGTGGCATCCCCGTCTACAAGGACCCACGCGGGTATCCCACTTTCACGCTCAAAAGATGTACCAGCGGCTTCTTGCTCTTTAACAAAACCAGGAACATGGCCGCATACAGGGCCCACAATCGGAGGGGTTAAAATGAAGTCCTGACAACTGGGAAGATTCCACTTCCAGGAAATTCTTTGGAGCTGCTAAAATTGGCACTAGAGACACTTACTGGAGAATTTCTCCAGCTAACCTAAGAATGTTAACACTCAGATGTAGGTGTTCACTTAGACTGGAAAGATTCATTCAGATCCCTTCTTCCCCCTGACCAGGAACATAGGTATATGGTAAAGCATAGGCAATTTTGTTTTTTCTCCAAAATTTATGCTATTTTTTTTTAAGAATGAAAAACAACACTATCTGGGGTACTATTATTATTTTATATATAAACACTGCCAGTAGTGTAGCCGTGGACAAGAGGTTTAATCTCTAAGAGCCCCACTTTTTAAATCTATAACAACCTTCTAAGGGCATGAGGATAAAAATAGAAAATAGATATTAAATATGTATTTAATACACTTCCTATGCTACAGCCTAACATTGGCTATTATTGCAAAACAGTGCAATTTATTGGGTCAATACAACCCCAGCCATAATCCCAGCAAGTTCTTTTTGTGGAGACGGCAGGCCTATTTTAAAAGTAATTTGAAAATGCAAAGGACCTAATAAAATCGGAGCGATTTTGAGAACAAAAGGAAAAACCTGGTACATGTACATGACCAGATTTCAAGAGTTTTAACACAAAAGCAGTCAAGACAGTGTGACACGGGGACAAGGACAGAGGAACAGAACGTGGACGTGATGAAATGGAAGAGAAAACCTGGAAATAGACACCCTCCCGTACGGAGACCCAGTTTAGCGTGAGACACAGTGGCCACTTGATGAGAATAAATAGCCATTTCGGTAAATGGTGTCAGATTAACTGGATCTCCGTATGGCAAAAATAGTAAGTCTTGACTCTTCATACCTTACACACAAATTCCAGATGCGTTATGAATTAGAGGTAAAAAGAAAAATTAAAAATCTTCGAGACTCAATAACAGAGCATTAGATGCATGACCATGTATGATACCCTTTTCTTCCAATATATTATCACGAAACAGGTGAAGCACAGAGAAAAGTTTTATGTAAGTGTACCATAATTACCTGTATACACGCACCCTAAATTGTCCTGTGACCAATTCACCCTACGTGTTTTTTCACATTACCTTGTATGGGCTTTACCTTGCTGTGCTTAGCTGGGGTGAGCAAGTGTGGGGGAGGGGAAGCATCCCATACAGGCAAACCTGGCAGATGTTGTGGGTTCGGGTCCAAACCCACTCAGTAATGTGTGAGCCTTGCAATAAGGTGCGTGGTCATCTCCTTGCTGGTGAAGGATCTTGTCTTCAGTTTCATAAAAATACACATTGGTGAAGCGCACTAAAGCCCAGTGCAGTGTATGAGGTCAGGGTTAGGGTCCATTAGTTTTGTCTCAGTCTTTCCGTAGCCTGGCCCCTACTCTTCAAACTTCACAAGTGTTTCTCATTTTTCCCCTATTTCCCTTCCTTCAAGCAACAGACGAGGGGCAGCTGGGATTGGGTGTGTCTCTACATCAAGCCATTTAGGCTCTTCTGATAAAACCCCATCAGATCAGGCTCCGGTGTCTTCCAAAGGCCAGTCTTGTTAGGGACAGAATGTTCCTGTGTTTTTCAAAAGTGGGTACAACCCCCGCTACCCCGGAGTTTTGTCGCTCAGATTTGTCTACCCTGAGCCTCCAGCAGCTTGTCACTTGAAGAAGTTGCGTCCCTACCTCAGCGCCAGTCCCTGAAGATGTCCTGCTCGGGTAAGTGATGCTTCTCTGCATTCAGTTTGGGGGGAAGCAGTTAACCCCGGGACCTCACATCTAGTGCAGCTCTAAGTGTTGTTGTTGGCTTTTCCGTGTGTTCAGCAGTTTACTTGTTGATTCCAGGCGGTGGCTTCCAGAAACCGGAAGCCCCTCCGTCTTGTTGTTTTAAATAAACATTAGATTGTGGAGTGATCTCCGCAGCGGCATAGAGGGTTATTTTTCATTCATTTTGAAGGCTGCAGAGTAATGATTTGTGTTACCTTTGATCCATTATACATGTTATAAATACAGTCAAGGAATTCCTTGCGGACAGACATTTGGCTTGCTTCTCGTCTTTGCTAGTACAAACAGTAGTCTGTGCGTGTTAACATGTTACGGTTTTACCAGGGTACCTTTAGGGTAAATTTCTTGAAGTGGGACTTCGTGGATCCAAGGGTCAATATGCGATGAATTTTGCCCGATTCCTCTGCCTGAGGGTGGCGTCGTTCTGCAGCCCTGCCGGCAGTGTTTTGGGACGGCTGTTTTGCTACAACTTGATGCAACTGTGTGTGCTGCTGGATTTATGGAGTTTGCTGGTCTCACAGGAGATAGGGTCTCGGGGTGTTCTAATGTGCCCCCCTCCCTTTCTGTCAAGGTTCGCCATTTCATCAGAAATGCAACGGCCCTTTGAATTTGCTTTGAATGCAAGTCTGCGTGTACCATATGTGTCACCTTCGTGGAACTTGTTGTCTCGTGTTGAGGTGATTATGTGAAGGTTCCCTGCCCGCAGCAGGTGTTTCCACTTGAATCTCTGAGGCAGGAAAGGGGGAGGGGCAAAGCTTCTGTCAATATCACGAAAGGCAAAACTTTGGGTTCCCTTCAGTGGCAAAAACATACACCCTTTAACCAGTGATTTCGTTGAAGTACTAGCATGAAGTGTGACTTCTCTCTACTTTCCAAGATGTGAAAATAAGGCAAATATAAGGGTATATTTGGGGTATAAATGGCACACTTATTTCTCATTAATATGCATTTTTCTTCCAACTCATGTTCTTTATAACACGGATTTTTCTTTCCTATGGAGAAGGAAATTTACATCTAATTTTCTTTAAATTTGCCTAATTTTTGACTGGCCAAGAATTCGTAGCTTGAGTGGTGATTAAGTTTCTGAGTATAGGAAGCCACTCTCCCAGTTTTGAAAATCCTACCTCCTGGCCTGACACATGAGTAACTGTGGCTCAGAGGGATGCTTTGCATCCCCCCGGATGCCACACTGCAGGTAGAGGGTCATTTATCCCTGCCTTCATTCTGTGGGGGTTGTGGGCTCAGTCCTACCGCACATGGTCGTGACCAGCTAGGTGACGGGAAGACAGCAGAGCAAAGCAGGAAAACCGTGTATTTTCTGTTCTCATTTTACTTAAAATCTGGTGGGAAAGTAGGGCATTTGGGTACGTAAAACCACATCCTTGGGTTCCCATCAGAGGCAATCGCTGAGGTTGACCTTACAGACGAGATGAACCTGGTGGTAGGTTCTTTAACGCAGAATGACAGACCGTAAGTTCAGAACAGAAGTCCTGTAAGCCGACTCTCTACACTCCAAGTTCAAATAGTTCTCAAACAAGTAAAAGTCACTGTCATCATCGTTTTTCACCACTACTGATAATCCTGAGTAGTAGGCAATGTCTTTACTTTCACACTCTTTTTGTCTGAAATTTTCAGATTAATTTTGGAAGACTACCTCCCAAGATCAGTATGGGAGAGGCGAATATTGGTACCATGACTAATTAAAGAAAAAATTTACAGAGAAAAGTTAAGCAAATGTTACCACTGGAAAGAGATTTTCTGTGTAACTTCAATTATGATATGTTCCAGGGATAGAAAAGTTGTTTTTAACCTGAGAATATTTATGGGTATGTAATGAAACTCTGACAGAAACGTGTTTCTGCTCGAAGTTACTCATTTAGTGCACTCATACAGGAGAGAATTTCTGATGTGACAATCTCGTTCTATTCGCTCATGCATTTTAATGAGCTTTTGACACGTGCCCTACCAGAAGAAGATACCTTGGTGCTAACCGCATAATGATAACCTGCATTTTGATACAAATAAACGTAGACTGCTTAAGGCATTCCGACACTAACTGTTTTCTTTTTCTAACAGGTTACTTTTTTCTTTTTTATAAAAATTTATTTCCTGTTGTTCTGGAAGGCCGTTTCTTGAAAAAAAAAAAGGGGGGGGGGAGTGAGGACTATTCCTAATAAGCTTAATTAGAAAATGAAATAGCCGAGCTAACACTTTAAAATATGATACTCATTTAATGTTTGTGTTCTCCAGGTATATAGCACCATTCTTTTAAGTTTCCCCTTGTTAGCTTTGAGATTAGATTTAGTGAAAAACAAGACGGGAGAGTTAGCCATGTGCTAAATTTGGGAAGCATAATGTGGATTTTAATAAATTTGAATTTTCATTAAATTGAAGTTTCCAATACTATGTTACACATGCAATATTTTTTTAAGTCTTTTTAAATGAAGCTCTTGTTTCTCTTCGGTCATTGTCTCTCTTAACTCCTCCCCATCTGCCTTTCCTGAAGGGATTCTCATCTGTATTTAAATTCTAAGTTCTGAATGTATGCCTGGGGCTCAGACATCTCTGCTGTGGTCAAAATATCTATATTTAGCTTCCTATCAGGTTTTCCCAAGCGAATGCAACTCTGTAATGTGGAGTTTTCAAACACCACACGTACAACATTAAATGTATAATGTATAAATTTTCTGTCCAAAACTTACCTGCCTGCTCTATTTCTAGCTGTTAGTCACCTGGCCAGTCAATACGAAACTGTGACTCTCCCTCCTCTCTCAGTCAGAGAGACAACTGGTTAGTTTTGTCTTCCAACTTGTTTCCGAAATCTCATTGTGATTGCATTTCAGGATCTACTCATTACTAGGAAATGTGTTCTAATGTCTTCAAACCAAATCCCCTTCCTGTTACTGAAGCTTTTGTCCCCTAAATCACATGCCTGAGCGCCACATTTTTTTGTGTGTAAATGTGATTTTCCATTATCTACGAAATGAAGAACAAACTTCATCACATTCAAGAACTTTTTATTGGGTTGGTCAAAAAAATCTTTTTAGTTTTTTTTCTGTAAAATAAAGACATTTTTTTTCATGTCCACCAATAACTTTATTGATTTGGATATTTTCAGTATGTCGGCTATCTCCTGTATGGTAGGTACAGCATCCATTGTTCTCAAGTAATGTTTAGATGAAATCACTATTAACTTCAACTTGTCTGCCTGACCGTGGAGCATCGTCCAGGGAGAAATCTCCAGCACAAAACTTTGCAAACCACTTTGGACATGTTTGGTCAGTCACAGCACCTTCTCTGTACACTGCACACACACACACACACACACACACACACAAATATATATAATTATATATATATACACACTTTAAAAAGTGTGTATATATATACACACTTTTTAAAGTATATATATATACTTTAAATGTGTACTTTAAAGTATATATATATATATATACTTTAAAGTGTATATATATATACACTTTTTTAATATATTTTATATATATACATATACACTTTTTAAATGTACTTTATCTATATATACACTTATAAAAGTGTATATATGTATACACTTTTCTCATTTCAGTTGCATTTTTACCTTTCTTGAAATAGACCATAATACGCTGAAAATGTTGCATATTTTCTTTCATCTTCAATCTTAAAATGGCTACACAAAAATTCACCAATTTTGATAAGTTATCTCTTTTTTTTCTTGGTTAAAGATTTTATTTATTGTTTAGACAGAGGGGAAGAGAGGAAGAAAGAGGGAGAGAAACATCAATGTGTGGTTGCTCTCATGCGCCCCCTACTGGGGACCTGGCCTACAACCCAGGCATTTGCCCTGACTGGGAATCCAACTGGCGACCCTTTGATTCACAGGCTGGCACTCAATCCACTGAGCCACACCCACCAGGACTGATAAATTTTTTTTTCATGCACGCTGGTATGACAGCTGTCACAATACAATGTACAAAATCGTTTTGAATAAAGTTAAAGACAATTAAGGGCTACTAGAGCCATCCTACGGAAACAAACAAAAGAACTTTTTCGATCAGCCCAATATTTTGGCTCCCTATCCAGTTTCAATCTTAGCCGCTTTTATATAACATTTCCCGAGTGTGACTAGTGCTTGAGTGAGCATCCCTTTCCCACGCTGTGTCTCCTATTGGAGTGTCTTCTCGTCGTCAATGAATGACTCTTTCAGGGCAGAGTTGTACTGATAACGCCTCCGTGAAGGTATCAAAGACATCATCTCCATCCTCCAGACAAAACTGATACATGTTTAAAGCAGTACTGCAAACATCCACACGTAAAACAATCATCACACTTTACCCTACTGGTTTGTAAACGAGCTCACCCTCTGAACTCTGAGGATTTGGAGTGCAGGACCGGTCTGGTATCCCTGGGTGGTGCTCACTTCCTAGCAGGTACTGATTACTTAGCATGTGAGTGAAGAGAGCCAGGTTGAAACCAAGGCACGTCTTTCCTGTCTCTTAACACACCGTGGTGTTCAAGTCTCAGTTTCTTGGAGCCTCAGCGTATTTTGGTGTCAAATGAGGTTTGGTTAGATTTTCATATTCTTCCAGCAATGAAAGCTGATGTTCCTCAGTTGTTCCCTTGTATTTGATAATATTCACTGTTTACTCTACATAGAGCATAAAAACTGTAATTATTAAGGAATAGATGAATCAGTCTAGCTGAATATGAACACATCTGGTTCATTTGGAGGTATTTGACTTTTGTTTGTTCATAGGACACAGTTTAAAGGGTAGGATATGATTTTAGCGTTAAAAGTGAAGTTAAAGAAAATTTAAAAACTTCTACTTGTTCCTGAAATCTGGGACAGACCAGTTGACAATATTTAACATATTTTGTATCTTTCAAGGGCCTCAAATTCCCACAAATGACTTAATTTTCAATCTTGCTACGGAGTATCAACAGATTTGTCAGCTCTGTTTTAGTGTGTGTGTTCTGAGAATTGTTAAGAAAGAAAGGTGAAGTAATACCATATATTTTTAATAAGATCAGGTGCCTTAATCAGAGGGGAATCCCTCGGGGATAGACACACAGAGGAGTTTGTACTTAATAACATCAAATCCATGCTGAGGCCCGTGCTCATAGCGTCTCCTTTCCTCCTCCTCCTCTTCCTCATTCTGCTGCTCCTTTCACAAATATGTTTTTAAGTACCATATAAAATAATTTTCAAGTACTTATTTGATATAACTATGTATCATTATATTGATCTTCTATAGTACCCGTATACTGCTTGTCCTTTAAGACACATTTTTATTTCATTCGATATTAGTTTAGTTAGACTATAGGAAGTTCCTAGAACTTGACTGTGCAGCTTGTGTACATAAGTTGCAATTATTGAAGTTGCTAAATAATTTATATATTCTGACATTTATTCGTGTGTTGCATTCATTTCCATATTTAAAATAGGTCTTATTTTGTGTTTGAGAGTTTTCACTTTTGTCAGTTTCTTCTGTTATAAGCTTTAACTCTAGTGGTGTTGAAACTAAATGAAGTGTTTATTTTAAATGACTGAAAATGACAGGACATTTCTGAATAGAACTCTTCCAGCTGATTTCTGTAAGGGAATATTTCCATAGTAGGTAGGACAGTTTTAATAAAAAGTATTTAGAGGATGTGTGTTCGAACACTCATGTGCTTTTCTTTTTTGATACTTGTACATTTTGCAGTCATAAATTATTCTATATTTTTGATGTACATATTTTACATGATCTATTATTAATATTGGGAGGTGTGCCCACCATGTTCAGTCTTTTTCTTTTGAAAGACAGGAAATTCTAAGAAAAGAAGTTGAAGGATGAAAAAAGTTATTACTTGCATGTTCTTGTTCTATTTTTCTGGAGGCAAACTATTTTCAATTATTAGCACATAGACAAAGAAAGCTCAAAGTACCAGGAAGGATTGAGAGTGAGAGATGACTGTCTTCTTAGAGAGTCTAAAATAAAGTTCCTTCTTTGTGGCAAAAAAAAAAAATTAAAATAAATAAAGGGAAATAAGACCTAAATTAGTCTCACATTAGGAAGAAATTTGGCATGTATACTTCTGGTGCTTGTTGTGGGTAACTGGTATCACCCCACCCATGTGTCCCTGTGTGCATGACATTAGATTCCTTCCAGATTTCAGATACCAGAATATTCAGGTGAGAAATACAAAATAAGTATTTTAATTATGTCTAAGAGACAAAACAATGAACAAAGCATTGAAGACAAGTACAATTTAAAAGAACAGAACATTAAAGCAAAAAAAAAAAAAGTTTGCCTTTTTTTGCTATCCTTTCTACATTCATGTCATTTAAAATTAGTTAAGTGCACGATCAATGTTAACATTGAAAGAATTAGATGAAAATAATTGAAATTATACAACTGCAGGATATGGTACAGATAAAATCACCAGAATATTGATATGAAGAAGAAGCTGAATAAGGGGAAAGAATAAGGAAGCAGAAGAATATTATTGAACTACAGTGCTGATATCAAATAGGCTGTTCTGCAAGATACAGCTAAGATACAACATTAAGATATTTGCACCAGCAAAATTCAACACGTCGCTCTGTATTAGGAGGAAAGGAGTGTGTGTGTGTGTGTGTGTGTGTGTGTGTGTGTGTGTGTGTGTGTGAAAGAGAGAATGAGACAGCCTATGCAAAATACATTTATTTCATCATTTAGGCTTATTTCCAGTTGGTGATTTTTTCCTTTCTTAGCTAAAGCTTGTTCTTTTTCTTAGGGAGAGAAGTTATACTTTGTAATCGAGATAGTGTCTGAACTAAGTGGCGTGATAGAACCAAAGGCTGACATTAGGTAATATACCAGCAATGAAGTATTAATCAAAAGAATTCCTTTCCTAAATAATTGAATTCATAACCCATGGCTTTTGAATTTCAAATTTTACTCATTCATTGTATAATGGCTTTCTAAATTGATTTTTTTCTATTGATGGCTGATATGCTAAAAAGAGTGGATAGCCCAAATTTTCCCATTATAGAACTGCTTTGATAAACTAACTGTAAAGTCAGTAGGACCATTACAGGCAAAAATAAATGATCTGCAATGCTCCCAAGTTTAGGTCACTATAATAGAGGTTATCTTCAATAAGACTTTGTTTTTGGATGTGGACATTTTCATGTGGTGTGCTAAGTATTAAGGAAGATACAAATGATTGAAGTTCCCCAGACTAACGTTAGTGTGTTTGAAGTCTCATAACAGGAAAAAGAAATGTTGTATGTACTTATTCACTCGTCATTTAACAAATACTGATCGAATACATTCCACGGGATAGACACTTCTAGGCCTTGGAGAAACTTTAGGGAACAAAACAAACACTCTTGCCTTCATGGAGCTTGTGTTACAAAAGATGGACAATGAACAGTGCCTGGATGGCAGTCCTTGAAATGATATGCTAGCCTGGGGTATTGCTGTGTGTGGAATAAGAACAGGAAGTGGAATCAAGGTGAGGAAGAGATGCTGGGGGTGTTGTTTTATTTTGTTTTGTTTTGTTCTAATTGAGTGGTTAGGTTTGGGCAGACCTCGAGGAGAATGTCTTTATGAAAAGATTTAAATGAAGTGAAGGGGTTCGCCAGGGAAAAGAGCATTTTAGACAGAAGGATAGCAGAGAGAAAAAAAAAACCCACTATCACAGCATGCGCTTGATGTAACCAAGGCCTCGGTGGGGGCATCGTGGCTGCAGCAGTGAAGACAGCAGGTAAAGAAGAGGAGGTAGGGGGAAGAAAGGGAGGAGTGAAGAGAGTGAGGGCTGAGGGATGGGGTCGGCAGCTTGTACGTGGCCCCAGGGAGTCCTCACCTGCTGGTGGTCATCCCCACGGAGCCCCCTTCCCTTCAGTGTGGGATGGACCGAGGTCATGGCTTCTGCCACCAGAATCTGCCATATGGAGTGGTGTACCACTTTACAGTTAGGAGAAGAAAAGGCTGACTTTGATCTGGCCGGTACTGTCTTTGTGGAATGCTCTTGCCTTCTTGATGGCTTGCTCTGTTGAAAGCCAGCTGCTGTGTATGAGACGCTCCATGGGGAGGTGTAATGGTGAGGAATTGAAAGAGGCCAGTGGCCAACAGCTCACAAGGAACTACAACGTTCCATTAGGAATTAAATCCTACCCTCAGGAGTGACCTAGAAAGTAGTTTCTTCCTGCTGACCTTCAAAGTGGTTGAAGTCTCACAGAGGCCACATAAAACAAGGTTTGCTCCATTATAGATGAGATTCAGATACGCAATCACATTTTTGAGTTTAAGCGTATGGTATTGGGTACATATACTAAAGATGACTTGTGTATCTGAAATACAAATTTAAGTTGGCATCTTATATTTTATCTCTCACATGGAGCAGCTCTAATTAGGAATGACCCAGAGTCAGAGGTCTCCCTGATTACTGGCCTACAGAATAATGAATGTGTTTATTGCTGTTTGGTTTGGAGAACCATTTTGATGCAGGAAGTGCTAACTCAGATAAGGAAGTTTCAGTAAATGTCAAAGGAGAGGAGTGCTACCCCAGCTCTGAACGAAGGCCAGGGGGGTAGTGGGGAGGAAAGTGAGGTTTGTCCCATGTTTTAATTTATTGGTAAGAATACTGACACCATCAGAATATACTTAGAAGTTTAAGCTTCCTGTTTCTTCTTTGAATCTGGCACAGAGCATATCATGATTCTCCTATTCCCTGGTTTATTTACCTGTGATATATGAACACAGGGTCCAGCACAAATGACGTCCCTTTTTATTACAAAATCACGAGTGTGTAATTCTGTAACATAACAATGTCACATTCAAGCACACCATAGGACATTTTAGGTGAAATGTTTAAATTAAAACTACAAATTGTTATACCCACATTAGCACCTTACCAACCACACTCAAGCAGGCATTACTTCTGTTAGACACCACATACCTGGTCTCTGAACAGATTCCTAAAGTAGCTTCACTGGGCCAGCTTTACAGAAACTTAAAATAATATCTTACAATGTGTCCTTGCTGTATTCCCATGTTATGTTACAATAGCTAATGCATGTATGTATGTTGTAGTGACAGTTAACATTTATTATGTAGAGAGCACTCACATGCCAGTCACTGTTCTAAAGTGCTTTCTGTATATTAGTTTACTTAATCTTCAAAATAACTGAATTAAATGACATCGTATACACATGGAGAAGCTGTGACACAGATGGTCAAGTAATTTGCCTGAGATTATGCAGATCATAAGAGACCAATACACACTCAGCAAACACCAAAGTCCTTGATTTTAATGAGCATCAACAACTTCCTCTCTGTCGTGTATCATCTGCTACAAACTTTAGACACATCTCTTACTACTTAGACTGCTACTATTTTTATCATAAGAATATACTTTTCATGTTGTAGAAGCTCTGTTATTTTTTTTCCATGAAATCTCTTGCTTGTAGATTCAAACAGTCACAGTCAGTTGTACATTAAAAATAAGGCTTACCTTCTTTTGATTTGTCTCTCCCCTCTGGCGAGTCATCAGTCCATCCTGGTTCTTTAACTTAGTGACTTCCTAACATCTAGCCTCCTCCACCCTGTTTTCTCAGCTGTGAAATGGGAGTAACAATAACTGTTATTGTAGAATAGACAGGTGGTTAAACAGGGCCTACATAGCATGGAATTTAAGAGGTGCGTGTTGAATGCTAGCTCTGTGCTATGTACCATTTTTTCCCCTTGTGTCTTGTCTTTAGTCATATCCCCCTTAATTGCCTGAAGTCTAGCCAGAATTCACAGCTAATACTGACATCGTCTCTTTGGAGACATCAGTGATTTATTTCTGACCAAAACCAAAAGTTTCTCTCCAATCCAAATTCCTCCTTGTTTTCTTTAGAGTTTTTGACAGTTTTTACTAACCCCTTTCTTTTAAAAGTGAGCCGCTCTCTGTTTTCTGTTGCATTCTTCTAATAGTATCTTTGACCTTTTCTGCTTATGCCATTTTAGAAGTACCATTTTTTTTATTTTTCAGTGACAGTTTATTTTTGGTATAATTTTGTATTCATGTCAGGGGTACAGAATAGTGGTTAGACAATCACATATTAATACTTTACAAAGTGCTCCCCCCTATTTAAATGAATCAATCACCAAGTGTTACAAAGAATGTTCTGGGTGGTCCTCAGTAGACAGACCCTCTCGAAATCTACCTCCATTCATGTATACTCAGTTTCTCCTAATCATTGGGTTGGCCAAAAAGTTCATTTGTTTTTTTTCCCCATAAGATGGTTCCAGTAGCACTTAGTTGTCTTTAACTTCATTTGAAACAGTTTTGTTAGATTGTATTGTGACAGCTGTCATATCAGTGTGCATTAAAAAAAACATATCAAAATTGATGAATTTTTGGGTGGCTGTTTTAATATTCAAAATAGAAGAAAATATGCAACATTTTCAGCATATTATGCTTTATTATTTCAAAAAAGGTAAAAATACAACTGAAAGGCCAAAAAAAATTGTGCAGTGTATGGGGAAGGTGCTGTGACTGATCGGAGGTGCCAAGAGTGGTTCGTGAAGTTTCACGCTGGAGATTTCTCACTCGATGATGCTCTGGGGTCGGATAGACCATTTGAAGTTGATAGTGATCAAATTGAGACATTATATGAGAACAATCAATGTTATACCATGTGGGAGATAGCCAACACACTGAAAATATCCAAATCAATAAAGTTACTGGTGAACATGAAAAAAAAAAGTGTGTCTTTTATTTTACAGAAAAAAATCACACAGATTTTTGGGCCAACCCAATATACTGGCTTAGCCCTGGCCCATCTGTAACTTTCTCCAGCTTCCGTGGGCTTTGGTCACATGCCCTCCAGGAAAGCTTGAATCTCTGCCTTGGGAAGGGAGCCCTTTCCTATAGGTTTGTCTATAAAATTGTATTCCCCCTTAGTAGGTTGTTTATAACTCACGTGCTTTTCATACGAATTTTTGAGATTCAAATTACTGGTGTGGTCTGTGTCCCAGCTGGATTCTAGGTATGAGGGTGGTCCCAGGAGACAAATCCTACAAGATGGTGTTTTGAAATGAGTCTAGCCATCTTGGTGGGATTGGGCATAGTGCTGGGCTCCTTTACCAATGGGGAGCAGAATGCTAATGAACCATATGTTTGCATGCAACCTGGTGTGTAATGCCAAGTGATTCTCCAGAGTGGTTGTACGAATTACACTCTGACCAGAAACGTATCTGAGCTCCTCTTAGTCTGTATCCTTGCAAACACATTTGCTGTGTATCTTGGCTTTAGGCATCCTTTTAAAATTAAAACCACATTTCTGGTTTGCATTTGAATTTTTATTTACCTTAAGACTAATACTATCTCATATCCTTATTGCCCATATGAATATGCTTTTACACATTTCCTGTTATTTTTTTCATTGACTCACATTTCTCTTTTTGATTCGTAGGAATTTTCATCTATTTCATAAATAAAAACCCTTATTAGTTGTACATTTTGCAAATATTTTTCTAATAGTCTGTAGAGATACCATTTAGAATAATGTGAAAATTTGAATGCAGAGGAATAAATCTTAAAATTTAGAACATACAATTGTAAAACTGTAAATTGAAGAAAATAATATCTATATGAGATATGCTGTATGTATGGTTTGGAAACCTACAAAATATAAAGATACCTATTCTCCCCAAACTTACGTACAAATTTAATAAAATTTCAATGAAAATTTAGCCTACTCATTTTGGAAACTGAAACAGTAATTCCAAAACTTATGTGGAAACATGGCAATCATTTTTTCTTCCCCTCTTCTGCCCATTTTCACCCCCTTTCCCTCTGGCAATCACCATACTGTTATCTGTGTCTATGAGGGTTTTTTTCCCCTTAATCCCTTTAACTTTTTTTACCCAGCCCCTCAACCCCCTCCCCTCTGACAGCTGTCAGCCTGTTCTCTGCATCCATGAGCCTATTTCTATTTTGTTTGTTAGTGTCTTTTTTCATTAGATGCCACATGTAAGTGAGATCATGTGGTATTGGTCTTTCACTGGCTGACTTATTTCACTTAGCATAATACTCTCCAGGTCCACCCATACTCTCACAAAAGGGAAGATTTCCTCCATTTCTGTGGTTTAGTATTCTGTATAAGTACACCACAGCATTTTTATCTACTCATCTATTGATGGGTTTGTAAGACTTTCAGATCTTCGCTATTATAAATAACACTGCTATGAACATAGGGATGCATATATTCTTCTGAATTAGTGTTTCAAGATTCTTAGGATATATTCCCAAAGTGGGATCACTGAGTCATAAGGCAGTTCCATTTTTAATTTTTTAAGGAAACTCCATACTATTTTCTACAGCGGCTGCCCCACCCAGTCTGCATTCCCACCCACAATGCACTAGGGTTCCCTTTCTCCACATCCTCACCAGCACTTGTTTGTTGGTTTATTGATGTTAGCCATTCTGACAGGTGTGAGGTGGTATATCATTTTGGTTTTAATTTGCATTTTTCTGATGACTAGTGATGTTGAGCAAGCTTCTTCCATTCCTCTTGTGTATTGGCATCTTGTATTACTGCCTCTTCTGTTCCATAATTGTTCCTAAATATATATATAAACAGAGCAGTGAAAAGCAACAGAATTTAGTATCAGAGCCAGCATCCTTTTCCTCAAGTGTGTAGGGGCCCAGCGGCCATAAGGGGTTAAGGAGAGGGTTTCTCAATGCGGGAGTGGTGATAGAAACCTGGTTTCTAGCCTCAAGGCCATTCTGGGTCCAGACTGCCTCCCAACTGCTAATTATCTGGTTGTTCCCATTCGCAGGGGGAAGGCATGGCCTTCTTTGCAGGTGCAAGGAAGTATGTGTTACGAGAACCTTGTCCTGTGGGAATTTGTAAGCTTTATCTCAAGGGTATGACTGTTATACGCCCTGTAGCTCTTGAGGCGCTGTGTTTAAAAGCTTTGGTCTCCCTCAATAAACTCGCCATGACCAGCTGAGTCTTGGACCTCTCCGTTATTTTCATCCCTCACCCTGACTTATGACCCCCTGCCGCAGCGGGCTGCGACACAAGTGTAGTTTGCATGACGCTTAGAGATCATTGATTTGCAATTCTTTGACTTCTGTTTATTTAAGAGTTTGCTCTCCAAGCTTCTTCCATTCCTCTTGTGTATTGGCATCTTGTATTACTGCCTCTTCCGTTCCATAATTGTTCCTAAATAGGGTTCATGAAGGAGGTTTTGAACAGTTCTTTACATATAACGAGGACTCACAGCAAGGAATTTCCCTTATAATACCCCTTTTAATTTCCCTACAATGTACTGTGTGGTATTTATTCCCGCAGGAATTGTCATGTATTTTCTTTCTTAAATTGCTTCAAGATAGTATTTAACATGTGAGTACTCGAGACATGGTATATGCTTTCTATTCCCTGCAAGTTAATTAATTCCTTTTTCAGTAGTCACTGTGTCACATTATCAGATTGAATTTAGTGTTCCTCCATTAGTGTGGTGGCACAATTGTTGTGTTTGGGGGTGATGGGGAGGCCATTTCATTTGATTAGCAGAATTCCTAATAAAAGCCCTAGCATTGTAACAGACTTGGTATGTTTTCAATGAGAGACATCTAATTTCCCAGGGCTAGCTGTATGGATAATGTTATTGCCCATTCAGAGAAAACAGCCAGAGCCCTCGTGAGCAGCATGCTTGCCTTTGAAGGATTGCTCGGCTTTGCGGCTTACTTGAAACAATCACGCCGGTTTGGGATGCCATCCCCAGCAGGAAAGAAATGGAACACTCTGTTCCAACCATCACTCACAAAAACGTCAATTTGGATCACGTTTTCTTCCCTCCTGACTAATGTAATAAAATAGGTTCACATTTTTTCCCCACAATTAAAGGCAATGTACTGCTCAAAAGACGTATTTTCTTCTGAGTGTGTTAGATCAGTTTATCTGTCTTTCCAATTGTTCTTGTTCAGATCAATGTAAAATGCTCCATTTTAAAAGAAATAATAGAAGAGTTATTTTTTTAAAGACACACATCGGAACGAAAAGGAAAAATGAGTACTCTGAATTACTTAAGAAAAGTGAAAAGATTTTTTTACTCATGTTATGGAAATATGGAATTTATGGATGGCAGTTTTGTTTACAAATAAAAGGTTATGGAACCTTCTTCAAATACACTTAACAAGATGTGAGATGCGCATCTGTCTTTATGAAAACATTGCTAATGTAAAGCTCTCCATTTCTTTTGTGCGGAGCGACTTGGGAAGAGAGCCTGTTTAGATGCTGGGGTTTGGACCCGCAGGTATCCCTGTTCTCCTACCTGTGCATATTCTGAAACCTGCAACAGAGCGCAGGGGAGTCATCCCAGGGAGTGCTAGGAACTGGGTGCTTTTAATAGGGTTTCAGAAAGTTTGGGATCCAGGAGAGACTGGTTTGCCCAGCTACAACTTCTTGAAGACAAATATATGGTATTGATTATGCTATTACAGTTGTCCCATTTCCCGCCCCCTCAGCCCTGCACACCCCCTCCCACCCACATTCACCCCCCCTTTAGTTCATGCCCATAGGTCATAGATATATGTTCTTTGGCTTCTACATTTCCTATACTATTCTTAACTCCCCCCCGTCTATCTTCTACCTACCATTTATGCTACTTAATCTCTACACCTTTTCCCCCTCCCTCCCCCTCCCTTCCCCTCCCACACCCCCGATGATAACCCTCCATGTGATCTCCATTTCTCTGATTCTGTTCCTGTCCTAGTTGTATGCTTAGTTTGTTTCTGGTTTTGTTTTAGGTTCAGTTGTTAATAACTGTGAATTCGCTGTCCTTTCACAGTTCATATTTTTGATCTTCTTTTTCTTAGATAAGCCCCTTGAACATTTCATATAATAAGGGCTTGGTGATGATGAACTCCTTGAACTTGACCTTATCTGGGAAGCACTTTATCTTACATACTCTTCTGTAGGGAGGCTTTGTGCCTATTAGGCTGTGCCTATTTTTTCAACGTTTAAAATTCTTATCATAGTTACTCACTTCTTTCAAGAGGCTTCCTCTTATAATGCTGGAGAGCATGTATCTTCCTTCCAGGAATTCTTAGGAGTTATTATTCATATGACTTAGTTGAGTGTTTGATTATATTCAAGTTAGCACTTTCTTACTATATTTTTGCATTATTCCTAAAATTTAAAAATACCTAACATTATTTCCCTGACACCCCACCTTCAAATATTATAACTTCTTACAGGGATAAACTGATGTCAAGTATTTATTTATTTTTTTTTTGCACAGTGTGATAACTTGTAACAAGAATGAAACACATCTGCCCTGGCCAGTGAGGCTCAGTTGGTTGGGTGTCATCCCACAAAGTAAAAGGTTGTCAGTTTGATTCCCAGTCAGGACACGTGCCTGGGTTGTGGGTTTGGTCCCCAAAAGGAGTACCAGTGGATGTTTCTCCCTCTTCTCGATGTTTTTCTCCCTCTCTTTCTCTCTTCTCTCTGGAAATAAATACATAAAATCTTAAAGAATGAACCATATAAGCTATTTAAACATCCATGAGAATTTTTCAAGTTGATACCTTTCATTAAATTGTACTGACAGTAAATCACCGGTGGGTAATACTGTTCTTAATGTTGCTGTCAGTTAATAGGCCTGAATGAATGGAGAGATCCTTTTGTGGACACTGAATTTCACGTGTATGTGGTTCCCATGGATTAAATTCAGTATCTGTGAGAGTCACTCTATTGAGGGACCTGAAAAGAAAAAAGAGGAATAAAACAAAACATTTCGGTAGTTACAGAATAGTCACAGAGATGTAAATCACAGCATTGGGAATAGAGTCAACAATATAATAACTATGTTTGGGGCCGGGTGGGCACTGGAGATACTGGGGAAACCACTCTGTACATTTCATGATTGTCTAACCACTATGCTGTCCCTCTGAACCTAAATCAGAGTGCTACAAGAGTCAACTGTAATGGAAAAACAAGTCTAAAGGAAAAAGCTGCTAACCTTAAAAAGAAAAAAAGAACACATTATTTTTCTTACAATATTTATCTTGGGCTTTAATTGTGGCTACAGGTGAGAACACATTGCAATGTATACATTTCTGTAACTCAATTATAATTTGGTTCCTTTGCCCCCAGCCCTCTTTCTTTACCTGTCTCAATTTCCTTGGTGTCTCTCAAGCAGAGGCTATAAGCTGCTACCTGAGTTTTTCTCTCTCAGACTGAAGAAGGTAGGCACCCTGGGCAGCCTTACACGAAGTAAACATGGCGGGGGGTGAGGAAGGTTGTAACCTATCTTTGCAGAATCAACTTGCTGGGTGTTAAAGACTTTTGGGACTGTTTTTAAGAGTTAATAAAGAGCCCTAAGACCCAGGGGTATTAAAGATGACTGACACTTTATGAAGTCAACCAATTACATACTTAAATACTAATTAAGAGTTGAAGTTATTTAGAATCCCCTTCAATATTATGTTTTGTGCATGTATTCTTTTGCGTGTGTGGGAATAGGATAATATAGATATGCGCATAATTTAATGATAAAAATCACTTTCACTTCCTACTTGCTTTAACTGTGTGTGTATTCATTTATTCATTAGACAAATATTGTTAACTCCTCACAAGACTCTAGACATTGCTCCATACTCTTGGAATACAGCGGTGAATAAAACAGTAAACACATCCTTGTCTTGAGGGGCTTACATTGTTGAGTTCTTGAGAACCCAAATTCTTACAGATGCTATCACGTATGATGAGCAGTTTTTATTGCCATAATTCCAGGTGATTTTGACCCGTCTGAGCAATCCTATTGCTATACCACTAAAACATGGTTAGTCTTACATGGGAGTTAGTTATGATCCAGTAGATGTGATATTTCACAGCTTAAAATCCACCTGCTAATAATCTGTGTCTTTAGATTATTGCTCATATTGTGGGTATCACAGGTAATGATTTTTGCACATAGTGGAGAATACTGTGGCATCGCATAAGTGCATTTATCCCATGGAAAAATACAAAATGTTTCAAAAAAAAGATTCCACAATCCGAGACACACAGACACACATACATACATAAACCTGTGTGAGTCTGTGTTTGCGTATGACCCACAAGCTGATTATATAGGTGCAGATGCTAACGGCTCAGTCACCACCATTTTTCTTGGCATGTGCTCCACTCAATGCCACCCCAGAAGGCTGGCCTAAAGCGAAGGATTTCAAGAGAGGCGCAGTTCCATTTCTTGAGGCAGATATGTGACAGACGCAATGGAAAAAATAGATTTAATACAAATATTTCAAGAAAATTGTCAGCTTTGCTGTTTGCTGTGCAGCCTTGAGGGGAAAAGAGAAATTATCAGCTAAGATGGGATTGTGGGGAAAAAATAGGAAGGAAACAAAGATGATTTCACTAATACAATAGCGTTCTCATCTAAACAGTAGCATTAAACAAAATTGAGTGCTGAATTTAAAATAGTGGCAGTATATTTTTTTGAGAGAGAATGTTTTGCATTTAGAGTTTTAATTAGCTAAACAGTTCAATCCTGTTGCCTAAAAATCAAACCAGAATAATGGAATGATTGAACAACCAAAAAAATAAATAAAGAAGGCATTTGAGGCAAGGTGCTAATCCACTGCAGAAAGAAATTTAACATTCTCTATCTCTATTGAAACAATGGATAAAAGGTCAATTAGCAAGTTAAGTGCATTGGCCAATATTCTAGTTTATTTTATTTTTAAATTGTCTTCGGGTCAATTGCTATTAAGTTATTTCTTCTTAATATTCATAATACGTGGAGTCTACCCTCACTTCGACCTTTCTTTGTTTTTGTAGTATTTTTTTAAATAAGCAAAGCTAATTAGTATTTTGGAAAACAAAGGCTGGTCTAGGTTTCGAGTATTAGCCTGGGAAGAAGGCTCAGTGTAAAATTCTGGATGGTGATGTGTCTTCAGGAATCTGCCCTGAGCTCTCAAGCAGGACGCAATGGAAAGTGTGCTCGAGTTGTCAGAATTGTGGAGCAAGGACCACTGTGCTACACTTCCTGGTGCTCTGATGCTGTACAGTGCTATTTCAAAACCGATAAAAATCGAAATGGTCACACCTACTTGGGAATACAGATGCTCCTTGACTTGGGGTGGAGTGACGACCTGGTAAACCCACTGTAAGTTGAAATGATCAAAGTCAGAAATGCACTTCATACACTTGACCACCTAGCCGAGCCTACCTTAGAGGTGCTCAGAACACAATATGAGTCTAAAAAATGCTGGCAACACTGTACACTGTAGAATATCCATTGTTTATGGCCACAGTTGCTGGGCTGCCCAGCATCGTGAGACTGCCATACTGCCCATCATCACCAGCCTGTAAACGATTGCTGCACATTGCCTTCCCACCACTGTAAAGGCGAAGAATTA
>PVKM010020188.1:0-23558 GCA_004027735.1 Carollia perspicillata | reverse complement strand
GTAATCTGGTGAGTTTTACTGGAACGTGACTGTGTAAGGGGTGTGAAGTGGCATGTTGAGGAATTAATCTGGTTACTTTACTCAGAAGGTTGCTTTGCTTTTAATCCGGCGTGGTTGTTGAATCTAGCATTTATCATGTGCTTACTACCAGCAGGACCCAGCTCTAAGTGCTTTGCATGAATTAGTTCAGTTAATCCCCTCAGCAGTTCTCTTGCGATGTGGGAACTAAGGCACAAAGAGGCCAAGGTAACCTGCCCGAGGTCACCCAGCCAGGCAGAGCCAGGCATCACCCTTTCTGGCTCCACTGGAGTCTGCTGCCTCTGAGGGGACACAGACGATGATCTGGGTGCTCTTAGCAGACCTCAGGGCATAGCAGAGCTCTCCCCAGGGTGTGCTGCAGTACTGAGCTGTCCAGGAGCCTGGCAGGGCCGGCCAGGGGCCGCTCTGAGCAGCCTCCCGCAGCTGCTGTAGTGCCGTACACACACTCTGATTTCCCAAATGGGCCCTGTTGTGAAAAGGGTTGCTGTAAGAGAACATTTGTTTTTTCCCCCAAAAACTTACTCTTCAGAGAAGAGGGAGACATCTTATACACAAGTCCTTACAGTATCTCTCATATTCTGAGAGTCTTTCTCAATCGGCTTTATTTCGAACAGCCTGGTAAAAGCACATTGATCAGTGTTGGTATTGAAAGCTTATGGAGATTACTCACTAAAAAAAAATCAATAAAAAAGAGGCCAAGACATTTAACACTGATTTAGTAATTATTCCTGGGAAGTGATCTCACAATCCTAAGAATTGGAAGTGATGAGTTTATCAAACAAGCGTGTGCCGTAGAGACAGCAGTGACACAGTTTAGAGGTAACTGATTTCCGGGAACAGAGGTGGGCACGTGTGAGTGGGCCACACGCAGACCGAAAGGTGCTCAGACCGCAGTGAGGGTGGCAGCTCTGGGAGGCTGAGACGTGTCACAGCGGCCCCTGTGACAGCAGATACTGGTATCAAGTAGGCATGGGAAGAGGCGGGATGAAATCTGCTTGTGATGTGTGAAAGTGGGGAAAAAAGCTATGGTTCAAGATCTTTTATTATATGATTTCAAATATGTACACGTAACTATTTTAAGTAGACATTTCACTATTTCATAAACACATGTATTATATTTATTCAAGTCAGCAAAAATGGTTTTGGGTGCTTTTTACTAGGAAAATGGGGATTACCTTATAAAAAGGTTGTCTCATATTCTGACACTATGATTTATTATTGGATATATTAATCTTGGACCATCTTTGCCTGCTGGGCTAAATCCAATTTGGTCGTGTATATGCATTTTTATTATTCTGCTGAATTCAATTTGCTAGAGATTTATTTAGGATTTTGGTATTAATTCAGAAGTGAAAAGTAGGGTTGGTGGCTTTTTTCTCTCTGTCGGGTTTTGTTGTCTTCGTTATCCTCACATAATACAATAGTTTGGGCCCTGGCCCGTGTGGCTCAGGTGGTTTGAGCATTGTCCCATACACTGAAAGTTTGTGGGTTCAATTCCCAGTCAGGGCACATGCCCAGGTGGCGGGTTTGGTCCATTGGGACGCATACAGAGGCTACCAGTCAATGTTTCTCTCTCACACTGATGTTCTCCCTGTCTCTCCCTCTCTTCCCCTCTCTCTAAAATCAATGAGCATGTCCTTGGGTGAGGATAAAAAAGTAGTTTGAATGGTTTTTCCATTTTTTTTTCTATGCTCTGGAACAGTTTACAGATTGTTTGAAAGATCTTTCTGGTTAAGCTGGTCCCTGAAACCTTTTCTCGAGGCTTTTTTCTTTTAATTATCTCCATAGTTTAGATGTTTTGCTGAATTATATCTAGGTGTGGGTCTTTAAAATATTTTAAAATTAATTTTGCCTGAAATGTAGTGAGCCCTTTGATCTGCCTGCTGAGATTATTTTTCACTCCAGGAAGTTTGCCTTGTTCATATTTTAGTTTATTGCTTTTGTTCTGCCTGATTTGTTTCTCAAAAATATCTTTAATTAGTAGGTTGAATCACTGACTCAGCACTTCTCTCATCATTTTCAGCTTTTTGTCCTTTTTCTCCATCTTCTGGTGCGCCTCTACGTTCCCAGTCAGGCGTTTTGCAATTTTAACTCTGCTCTTTAACATCTCCGATGTAGGTAATTTCTGATTTTGCTTTTAGTTTCTTTGCAATCCGGTGTTTGCCTCCACCAGTTCTCTTTTCTTCTGAGGTTGTTAGTAAGAAAAATGGCTACCGTTTAAGAAGTATTTACTCCATGCCCAGGCCCTGTGCTAGTGCTTTCCCTGTACTTTCTCTTTACTGGTCATGCCGTAGGCGTTAAAGCTCAATGTAACCTTGTGAAATAGGTTTCTTTATCCCCACTTTATAAATGAAGAAACCAAAATTAGAGAGGTTAAGTGGTTTTCCTAAGACTACTGCTATGGTCTGAATGTTTTTGGTCACCCCAAATTCACATGTTGGAAGGCTGACATCCAATTATGAGGTGTTAGAGGTGGGGCCTTAGGGAGGTGCTACGTCTGAGGGTGGAGCCCTCATGAATGACGTCAGTATTTTTATAAGAGACCCCAGAGAGATGCCCAGCACCCCTTCCTCCCTCCATGTGAGGACATGGCAAGAAGGCATTGTCTAGGAACCAGGAAGCGGTCCTTACCAAAAGGCAATGCTGGTCTTGATCTTGGACTTCCCACTGCTAGAACCGTGAGAACTATTCTGCTGTTTGTAAGCTAGCCAGCCTGTGGTAGTTTGCTGTCGCAGCCCAGATGGACCAGGAGCGCCACTCTCTAACAGACGGAAGAGCCAGAATTCAAACCCAGATCTCGACATCATACCTCTTAACCCTAAGCAGTTGTGCGCTTGC
Source organism: Carollia perspicillata (assembly GCA_004027735.1). Classification (NCBI taxonomy): domain Eukaryota; kingdom Metazoa; phylum Chordata; class Mammalia; order Chiroptera; family Phyllostomidae; genus Carollia; species Carollia perspicillata. The sequence continues at coordinate 20,681 of PVKM010020188.1, read as the reverse complement.
TTTTCACCTTCTTTCCCTTTTCCCTCGTCCCATTGTCCTTTTGGTCTACTTTTGGCTTTATTCACTTCTGTTCATAGAACGAATGTTTTCCGGAATAGAACTTTTCTAAAATCTTTATTTCTATAATAAATCATTACCAGCTATATACTCTTATTCTGAATATAGCAGTGAAGGATCTGTCCGCACGGTGTGCCTGGTCATCTCTTGGCCTGTGGTCCCTGGCCCCTGGCTAATACTTCTCAGAGCTATAGCTTGAGGGCAGGTCGAGGCACGTTACTCACTCAGTTCCCAGTGGGCTGTAGGCATCGCGTCTCCCGTACTCTACTGAACCGGATGACCTGCTTTTGGCTCTTTCGACTACGCTAAAAGGGCCCCAGCATGCACTGCTGCCAGACTCATCCTGTTTCCATACCCTCAGGGCCCCACTTTCGGGGTCACTTCCCAAGATACAGGGTGCCGCCCTGTCAGCCTCCTGTCGTCTGTATCTTTTCTGGGAGTTGTGATCTCCAGCCGCACGCAGAAAGTTGAAGAAGTGATACTTCTCTGGTCATGTCAAAAATCAGCATTGTCCCTGCCAGGCTGCCTCCCTGCCTCTGTTCACGGAGGGGATGTGACTGTGTCAGGCAAGTGGCCTAGGCCAGCCCTCGTTCACTTAGTCCAGCTTCTTTAGCCTTGCGGCTCCTGGAAATTTCTCCAAGATTCTGGCACTGTAGGTTTGTCTGTCAGCCTTGGCTTGTCACCTCGTGGTGAGCTCTCATCTTATTCTGTGTCTTTGTTATTTTAGCAGGATGTTAGTTAAGAGAAGAGGCACTAGTCATTGTTACTAAGATGCCATTTTAACCTGAGTTCCTGTCACCAGGGCTGGTCTTTATGGTTGCTAAACTTCAGGAATCGTTAAAGAAATCTGACCCTGAGTAAAAAATGAGCTCAAATTACAGCCAGCTCTAGAGCAACTAAATCATGAATTAAAACTAGGAAAACTGATTCTAAAACCTTGAAAACAGAGATTGGTCTCAAAGTCTTTGCGCAGCTGTTACAGGCACACCTCGTTTCATTGTGCTTCGCAAATGTTACATTTTTTACAAATGGAATGACAGACCCTCCACCAGCGAAAAGGTTACGGCTCACTACTGCGATGCTCACGTTATTGCGGTGGTCTGAAGCCAAACCCGCAGCATCTCCGAGGTCTGCCTCCAATGGGGCGTACATTTATGTGAACTCTTATCGGAATAACCACTGCCCTTACATTTAGAGGAGATTTTGACTGTAACGAGAAACCTCATCTGCAGTTCTTCCTCTGGAGACTCTTTCTGTGCTTGTTGACAATCCATTTGCCTGACGTAGAACCTAATCATGTGCTGTAACGGTGTTATTAGCACCCAAGGCGACAGGAGCTGGGTCTGACTGATCATGAAGCAGCAATCTGTTTTTCCCAGTTTTCTCACTTCACATAACACTGCTCTTCTTTGTAAGCGTAGAAACACTGGATGCATCCAAACTAATAGATGCTGGATCTACTACTATAGAAAATCCCGAGACAAACTAGCTTCTCGGTATCATGCTTCTACTTAGTGGGAGGGAGAGGCAAAGCATTTTTTTTAAGGTATAAATGTACCTGTATAAATGTACCTGTATAAATGTAAGGTATAAATGTTTGGGGAAGCTGACTTTTAAAAAGTCTCCTTTTATGATGAGGGGGTGCCATGAGGCTTCTCCTTCCTTGTCGTCGTCATCGAGGCACTTAAGGTGGTTTTTCTCAGGATGCCGCCTGGGGACCACTCACACGTGGCGCCTTTGTTAAAGACGCCCTTTCTGAGGAGAGGGCTGCACAACATTGTGAATGGGCTAAATGTCACTGAACCGCACACTTTAAAATCAGTAATTTTGTGTCATGTGAGTGTCTCGACTCTGTCACAGACATCCTGACTCAGAAATGCTGGGGTCGGAGCTCGGGAATCTCAGTCATTAACAAGAATCCAGGTGATTCTTTTGTACGCGGAAATGTGAGAACCTGTGATCTGAGGTGACTTGTTTAAACCTGGGGAATATACCTCACAAGGAATGTATGTATGTATATTTTATACAGAAATAATTATTCAAACAGTTTGTATATATATTATACATATACAGGATTATACATACACACACACAACCATATATAATGTATATTTGCCACAAACTAACTGGGGTTGAAGTTCAGTCTCTCCTGGGTAGTTTTCTCTTTCTGGGTAAGTGCATCCATTTTTAGAATCAGACTAAAAAAGCGAGTAAGAAAAATTCCAATTTAAATTGTGCTCTCTGTGCTCTTACTGCATATAAATTACAACCTCGATAGAGTAATGTCTCTCTGCCTCTTTTCAGGTAGGGAAATGTGTGATTATTACCGCTGCTAACAAAGATCGTCTCATTGTGAACATAATATTCTGTTCTTCCAACACAGAGGTTGCCCTTCTCATTTCCTCTCTGATAGGATATGATCAGAGTTCAAATCCCAGCTTTCCTGCTCATGAGTTATGTAGACTCTAACCTCAGTCTCATTATCTATTAGATACAGGTTGGCCAATCTTTCATTCATTCACGCAGTCTTTCACTGCAGAGAGGAAGATAATAGGACATAGTCCCAGCCCTTAGAAAACTCATAGTCTCGTGAGGCAGACAAACAAATGCATTATTATGAGGTAGCGGAAGAGTGTTTGGACGCAGGCCAGGGTGCTGGTGTACATAGGAGGGGCACCTACCCGAGCCCAGGGGTTTGGGAAGCCTTTCTGAGAGGTAAAGGCTGGGAATAAGGTGGTCAGATAAATGGTGTGCAGGTGGGGAGGGGATCGGACAGCATCCTGTGCTGTGAGAGACGGATGTGAACAAGGGCAGAGCAGATCATGTGGGCAGGTCATGTGGGAGGTCCAGCGGGGCTGGAACCCAGAGCGCAAGGTGGGGAACGGCGAGTCGTGAGGCTGGAGCACATGACCTAAGAGCTGGCTCAGGAGAGAAGGAATTGGAGGGTCCTCCAAAGGCAGCAAGGAAGCACTGAAAGGTTTTAAGTAGGATCAGATTTTCACTTTAGGGTTGTTGTGGAGGGTGACTGGAGGCAGGCTGACTCTTTAGGAGTGAGGGTGGGAAAGAGGGGTAGGAGGGGAAGGAGGGGCTGAATAAAGGCAGAGAGAAAACTGATGGAGACAAAAGGACAGATTTAGGAAATGTATAGGAGAGCAAGGACCAGTTGGTCTCCAGGAGTTTCTGTTAGTAGGAGAGTTGACGGTGCTGTAATTCTGTGCTTTCAGAACTTCCATCAGTGCTGGTAACTGCCTTTGGCAGAACCCTCCCTTTTGTTGGCAGTAGGGTGGGTGTGTTTGCATAGAGCTGGAAAGCGTGCAGCCCACAGCCAGAGTGCCCATAGAGTCTGCAGAATAGGAGGTCCGTGGTGCATTTAGACAGGCGCAGGGATCTGTGCTGGGAAATGGGCAGAAATGGTTTGGGTTGTCACATGGTCTTGAGGGTGAAGCCATTTTGAGGACAGGCACCTGCAGTGCTCAGGCCAGCCCTGCCCAGTGGAGACATGTCCTGCCCCAGAGGGTCAGCAGTCCACCATCGAGGAACACTGACTGGACCCTGTTCAATAGCACATTTTCACTGAAACCAATAGAGGCATTTATTACAGAGCCTAAACTTTTACCATCGGTTATCTGAGCTCTCACAGAATTATATGCAGAGCACTATCTTAAACAGAGCAATAAGGAATCTTAACTAATTCCTCTAAATCTTATGTCCCTTTTTCCCTTATATATAGAATTCCCTTAAAAACTGGTCCTGGGGAACTTCTTGGTTTTAAACGTACTCATGCAACTGGCAGACTTACTAAAATATTATAGAAATTTGGTGCCAAAAAAGAAGTAACCTGACTGCTGGCACACCAGTCTCACTAGGTTCTTCAGACACTGAAATGAATTTCTACAAAGACAGGGAAGACCTGTTAAGGCAATGAATCATAGAATGTGTCCACCTTGTCTTTCTCTTTGCAATTGTGCCTTCATTTAACACATCTGCCATGGAGGGAAATGACGACACATAGCTCAAAACTATGAGATTTTGTTTTCCCTAGTCACAAGTCAATCCAGTTCACCCCTTTAATGTTTCTATGTCGGTGTCCATGCTGGAAGCATATTGGATCACTTTAAAATTGTATTAGTAATAGGTGGTAATGCATTACAGGTTTGTTGATTCTTTCATTGAAAAATAATAGTGAATACATTTTAAAGGTCCCCAGACAGTCTTGCATTTGTATTCTATGCATCTAACCATTGAATCCAGAATCCCAATCTAAGGCAAAGATCCTTCTCAATCCCTCAATGTTTTATTATATTGCTTATTGCTTGCGTGCTATAATATGCCATATTTTTGATATGACATTTTCAGCATGAGAAGCATGAAATAATCTTTATTTTCACATTTCTATAAGACATGGCCTCTCCCTGAGTTTATAATTGGCCTGTGAGTTTATAAGTGGCCTCTCCTGAGTTCATAATTAATAGAAGATACATATTGAACCGAGCATATTTATCGACCAAATTGCAAGATGCTTTCTAATTCGCAGGGAGGAGGGAAGGGCTTACTTTCTCCTCTTGTCTTGCATTCCATTTTCAAGGGCCCATTTAAGATGGATCCATGTCTTATATTGTACATTCCTCTCAGAACTCATGGGAGCCGAAATTCCCTGTGAAGGCGAGAGGAACGTGAGGTTGGACAGGCTGCTCCGGAGGGTGGAGGAAGTGCAGAGTGGATTCCGTGCAGAAATAACCCGACGGTCAGGGCCAGAGGCGGGGCCGAGGTAGAGCTGGGCGGCCGCAAGCTGCGGTGCAGACCCCCAGCGGGCAGCTTCGTGGCCCAGGAACTGTTAGTTTAGGAATCAGCACCAAGTAGACTGTACTCCATGGTTTTGGGTCCTGAATTTTTAAAACCAATGTCATTCATGATAGATGAAAGATACAAATGTAAGCTTCAAAGGGGGCACTAATTATCCCCTGAAAACAAAAGCTGTGTATTGTTTATATTCATATCTTCAAAAATGTAAAACTAAGGATTTACTCTGTAGTCGTTTTTTCAAGGAAACAAGCAAAAAAGGAGGGTTAAATTTTAGCTACGAAAGAACCCAAACAGTCAAATTCTCCCCCATTTTACATTCCACGCGTGGGGTTCTCTTGAGGCAGTGGTAACTGCTGTGCACATGTGTGGAATATATTTGAAGTAAGGCATTCGCTCAAAAATTAGAGAGTTCCAGGGCTAGCTTTTGCTGGCTTTCTGTCCCGAATTCCTCTCTGCTTTGGGTTTCTACAACAATTACTGTGGTTTTCTGACTCGATCTGAGGCCCTTGCTTCGTCAGCCGAGGAGAGACTGCCGGCTGCTTCCTTCCCAGGGGGCTGTGGAGACTTGCTCTCTACGGAGGGCCTGGGAATGAGCGCCCGGACGCTCTCTGGGCGTCGGGCCTGCTGGGTTTGGCCTCAAACAGGCTGCTTCTCCTTTGCTTTCAGAAGCAGGAGGTTCCCCCAATCCCCAACCCCCTGCCCTGGCCAGGCCTAAAAACAATCATGAAAATATATTTGCAAAAAATCCCCATTGCTTCTCTTGCTGACTTTGGCAGTTAGGTACAAAGCATGGACACAATGCCGTATACCGAAATCCTGCCTTCCGGGCTTGTCTCCTTCTTACACAGCAATCCTGAACCGCGTGGGGCCCTTTTCTCATGTTTTCTTAATGAGAAAATGTTTCAGAGATCATTGGCACCACATGTTTCTTCCTTTCCCGGGGTTTTCGCTCCTAACCAACTGTAATCTCTATGATCTCTTTTGTATTTTTCTTTCACAGTATGAACCACTTCTAATCAGCCCCTCCTAGGATGACTGTTTCAAGTACAGTGATTGTTTTTTTATAATTCCCATCCCAGAGTGCTTTCTTATTTGTGTGGATTTTTTAAAAATAAGAATTATTCCAAAAAATTTAACGAACATTAAAAATGGCATCTACCACTGTGGAGACTACCAAAAAAAATTTATCCGTGTCCTTAAAACAGCCTGTGGTCTCGTGATATATTGTTATATACACAGACATACACAAATTAATCAAAAGTGTAGAAGTGATGAGGGGGCGAGGAGAAGGGAGGGCTGTGTTTGGGTGGGAATGCTGCTTTACGGTCCATGTGAAATCCCACTGTGGTGTTAGGTCTGATGTTAGGAGTTCCCTCTCAGATCCAAAGGTAGTAGAGCAGGCTGATTGGTGAGGCCCTTTGGAAATCCAGGCCCCCCAAGGGCCCTGCGCACAGGACGCACAGCCCCCATCTGCGAGTCCCTGGAGAGAGTGGCGTTGTCAGTCTCTGTGGTGGGTTTTGGTCATCAGGCTGTCTCCAGGTGAGGTCATCTGACCAGGCGAGATAGTCATTTTTCTTCTTAGTAGCAGGAATTAGTGCATATGCATGATGACTCTCTATTTTAGTTATGGCAGTGTGCTGGTTCTGAGGATACTCACAGCTAAATAAGATAGGGTCTTAAAGAACACCTCATGTAGTGGTCCCGGCCTTCAGTCAGCGTGAGGCAGAAGTCTCAGATTCCCCTGGGGGTCGTGGAGGGGGCCAGGCTGGTGTGCGGTTTGGAGACATCCTTTCCCATGGCTAGGGCTCTGACACATCCCCTGGATGAGAAGGACTTGGGTGTATTCTCTGACCTCCAGGCTGAGCATCACTTCGTGTAAGAAGTGCTGCTGAAGGCAGCATGAATGGTCAAAAAGACCAAAAAGGTGGAGAGCAACTAGTCCAGCACAGTGTCTAGCACAGAGCTCAGGATGTGTTTGCAGGTAGAGGAGTGTGCAAGCATTCTAGATATGGCAGCACACCTCCACAGGTCGTGATTGGAGGCCAAGTGGGTGGGGGCCATCAGGGGAGGCTTCCTAGAGGAGATGGGATAGAAATTAAATGGTGCTTGAATGATTGATAAGTTATCAGCAGGTTATTGGGAAGACAGGGGAGGACATTTTGGGCATGGAGGGTCGTCTTAGCAGATATGCAGGAAGAGAGAAGCAAAGCTGTGTTCTGGGCATGGTGACAAGGCCAGTCCAGCCTTCCTCTCAGTGTTCAAAGGGGCACACCCCACAGTATACAGGACACATCCTCCTGGAATGCTCATCAACTTTGCTTGGATGGAACAAACAAGGGCAAATTAGGGAACAGAATACAGTTGATTTCGTGGATTTTTTTAAAGTTTAAAATCTCAAGTTTTCACTCTTTTTTGATCCTTTGGTGGAAGAATTTAAAATTCTTTAAAGGAGATTAACCATTCACAAAAAAAAAATCGCCCACTAATTCTGACTCAGAGCTTGGGGCAGAGCTGTGGTTTCCTCCTGAGTGCCTGTGGGAGGAGGGATGAGGAGTCCAGCGCACATGGGCACATGCTAAGGAGTTCACTCATGAACTCAGCTTTTTAAAAAAGATTTTATTTATTTTTAGAGAGAGGGAAAGGGAAGGAGAAAGAGGGGAGAGAAACATCAGTGTGTGATTGCTTCTCACGCGCCCCCTACTGGGGGACTGGCCTGCAACCCAGGCATGTGCCCTGAGAATCATTGGTTCGCAGGCCAGTGCTCAGTCCACTGAGCCACACCAACCAGGGTGAGTTCACTCAGCTTTTAGAGGACCAAATGCCCGCTGGAGGCCCAGGCTCTTCGACACTGCGCTTATGCTGGCTGGCAAATCTGGATGGTGGCTACTGTGACTTCCCTTAGAGAGTGTGCCCCCGTCTCACACAACAGACATGAAGGGCTTCTGTGCTCAGGTCTGGGCTGTGGGATCTGCATACTGCCTGGTGGCCCTGGCCTGCCTTGGCCTCCCAGGATGATGGGATGACAGGTCTTCAGAAGCACTTCCTGGGTCTTCAGTTTTTCCTTTCCATCCTGCTGGTCCTAAGCGCTGATTTTCTGTCTCAGCTTCTCCAGCCCCGCTTGCTCCCCTTCCGCCCCAGGCCCTTACCCCACTCTGTTCCTTTATCTTGAGCACGTTTGGGTTGTGAATCATTAGGAAATTTAGATCACAGGTTCTGTTGGTCCTAGGCAAAGGCAAAGCCTTCCTCTTCAGAGCTGTTCTCGGCTGTTCCCAGCTCTGAGAAAAGACCACATGCAGCTTCTCCAAGCTAGAGTGGCATCCCAGGCCAACAAGAGGCCGAATTGTTGGTGGGTGGAAGAGCCTCTAGACCTTTCTTTACCATTTCTGTTTTAATTTCCATAGTTTCTGGCAAGTGTCAGATTGACTTTCTGAGAACGTTTTTTGTTCTAAGACCAAGACCTGCCCAGTGTTATAGTTAATTTTCTTATACCATGGTCATCTACTCACAAGTTAAAGGTATTAAGAAAATGCCAAGAAGAACTCAGCTCATCCAGTACTAAATAGTGCACGGGCCTTCATTATTCCAGGGAGAAAAGGACCTACATCTTCGTTGTCCACGGTGACTGCTGAGCATTTGACCTGTGGCTAATTTGAGTTGAGATGTGATGTAAGTGTGAAATACTGAATTTCAGAGACTTGGTATGAAGCAAGATTATAAAAGAGGATCTCAATAATTTGTGTATTGATTATATGTTGAAATAATATTTTTGTTACATTGGGTTGAATACACTATATTGAGATCATCTTAGCTCTCTATTTTTTAAAAATGCAGCCATGTGGCACATGTGGCTCAGATTGCATTTCTCTGGGCCGTGCTGCCCTAGATTGTGGCTTCACAATGCGGCAGTCCGCGCCTCTTGCGAGGTGCCCGGCGAGTGTTGATTGAAGATTTCCTCTCTTAATGATCAGGGTAAGATGGGAATAACACATGCTGGACTGTGAGGTTCTACGAGCAAGAGCTGTGTGTTTCTCATACTTCCCTGGGGGCCTGAGTGGTGAGGCCATTTTGGTTAGCAGGCTCATAAACTGGCTTGGAAGGTAATTCCAGGAACAGTTGGGATCATAGAGGGCATCATTGAAATAAGGATGTTCCGTCCCAGTAACTTCATTGGAAGAGGTAATTTCATTTGGTTGCACAAGTCTAAAATCTGAATGTGTAAAGAAAAAAGAAAAGAAAAGAGGGAGTCTCATTACTTGAAGTCGCACCTCTAGCATGGAGAAGGGCACTTGGGCAAGAACCGTGGTCTTATGTATTGGTTCTTTATAAATGCAGAGTGCAACGTGTTGAAGACGCAGGAGCAAAGAAAGCCTTTTTCAGCTGTTCTAAAGAAAGCCCAAAATATGTCACTTGCTTGCTGTGATGCGTTAGCACTTCCTTCTCAGTACCAGAAGAAACGCTGGTTACAACACGCACCATAGGATCATGGGGTCCTGGATCAATTTCTTAAACACCTATACTGTATAATGTATTTTCTTTGAAATTTTTATCATTAGTACTCATATAGGTCAAAGATACTTTAGAGGCTACTGTATCCATTTTCAGCAATCTTTTTATTTTTTAAGATTATAAAATTTGGGGGGGGGGTGTTGGAGGGGGACAAGTTCACTAGTTAGTGAAGTATTTCTCCAGGAAACAAACATGATCTTTTCCAAAAAAGAGAGCTGAGTTTTTTTTATTTCAAATTAAGAGTAATTTGAGGTTTGCAGCAGGGTTAAGAGGATTTCCCATCTGCTCCCTGCCCCACACGTGCAGAGCCTCCCCACATCCACACACCCAACGGGGGCTGTTGTTTTTAAGGTCTTTAAACAAATAGCGTTTGTGTAGAGACTCGTTGTCTTCTGATCTTCTGGGGGAGATGAGAAATAATTATCACCTTTTTGTAAATAGGGAGATAATCACAGAGAGGTGATTTGTCGAAAAGCACAGGTGACCCGTAACAGAAATCCTTGGAGATTTTAGCTCTTTTATTTTCCATTCCAGCTACTACATTCAGTTCTGTGTCAGTTCTGATGTGTCTTTGCTCACCACAGAGCATGCTGTTCTGAAAAGTGAGGAGGTGTGTCTCATTTTTTAGGCGCATTTTAAAAGTTAAATTCTACACCATGCTTTGTTTAATGATATAGTCATCTATAAGATGCTTAGAAAGCTAAGGGCGATAAATCGAATTCTCGATCTTGGTATTTTCCTCTCCTCCCAACAGTAATAAAAAGGGTTTCGGCATTCTTGCTTCTGGGAGGCTGAGTGGCTGTGAGGCTGTGAGACCTTCGTGATCACGTCCCCGCTGCTTTGTCTGTCAGCTTACACCCCTGCGGAATTTCATCAGTCTTACTGCTGCGTATGACTAAAAACCAGGCATCTCTTCCCTCTGCGGGAGTTTATTTACTTTTCTTGTTGGTAATATTTTTTCCAGTCCTGAAGCTCTAATTGAGTTGGGAGCTTCAGAAGATCACTTGTCACACTGAATGCGGAGACGGTGGTCCTGCAGATTAGTGCACGGTCTGTGGAACCTGCCGGGAATTGTACACAGGAAGGAAGTGATAATAAGGTGCTCCCAGTCTCAGGGTTCAGCAGGAAGCAGGCATAAAACAGCCTCTTCCTGGAAGACACCCTGCCGGCCAGCCAGCATTAGTTTCCTTAATTAAGCAGTCAGGGCTTGAAGAACGTGTGGAACCTGGAGAGTACGGTTGCCAGTGCAGAAGCAATGGGCACATGTGTGTACAGTATGTGAAGAGTAAGAAGGAGGAAACACACTTCGAAAAAAAGTAGTTTTAAGTGTTGGTATTTCAGGACAATGCTTCGCTTTTAAAGTTGCATGCTGTTCTCTCACTCCAATTCAGTGCACTCCCTGAGTGCGTTCTGCTCTCGCCCCCTGCCACCCCATGCTCTATTTCGCTCTTCTTGGCATCCAGCACACATCACTCATCCTAGCAACTTAGTAATGGACCTAGATTTCATCCTTACTCAATGAACACTCCAGAAGTTATTATTACATTTTACCTTCAAAAGTCTGCCCAAATCAGATGTCTGATATAGCAATGCAGTATGCCACAAAAGAGTCCAGCTTCAGTCAGTATAGAATTTCCTGGACAATCAACTACTTGACCTGCTGGGAAAGGGGAGAGGGTAGGAAGCCAGGTCTGGGCAAAGCCAGGAGTAGGGGGCTGAGCTGGCTCCAGAAGGTTGACAAAGAGCGTGGTTTATAATGACCCAGGAGACATGGCCAGTTTGAAACCCATCTTGGAGAACCAGGGTAGCAGACAGTTAATGCAGGGCAGGGGCCATGGAATCAGACAAATCTGAGTTAAGACCCGCATTCTACCGCGTACTAACTGAGTGACTTTGGTCAGTTACTTTTCTGAGCATCGGTGTTCTTATCTGCAAAATGGGGATAAAACTTACTCACAGGACTATTATGAGAAGTAAATAAGATAACTCACATAAAATGCCTGATACCAGGCCTGGTATAAGGTAGGAATTTAATAATTTCAGCTATCAATATTACTGTCCTATGTGGGCTTTCTCATTTTGCACTGCTTGGTGAGAACGCTGCAGCAGTCATCCCTGGGCAGTGTGTTGCACACACGTGTGTTTGTGTTTAGGTTCGAAAGGTCCACATTGAAGCAGGACCCCATTCAGCCATGCTACACGGGCAGAGCCCAGCGCCCCCTAGAGGAGAAGTTCACAAGGGCTGGGAAAGCCACTGGTACCTCACTGTTGAGGACCTGGAATGCACATTTGGAAACCAGGTGGAAGCCCACACATAACACCGCAGTTGGGGGAGGGTGGGAGTGGGGTTACGAGAAAAGCCCTCCATATCCAGGGCTTGAGCAGAGCTGAACTGTACGTTGAAGGCCTCAGAATCTGCAAATGGGCAGGTTGGGGCAGGCAGGAGCTCTTGGCCCAATAGTCGATTCTGTCTTTAAATAGTACTGAAGTTCTCAAAACCACTGAATGACAACACTCTGGCTTTCCCAGAATGTGAAGCGGGCATGTTAGTCTCCATTTTCCAGATGAAGACATGGGCTTAAGGGGCAAGTGAGTGATCCGTAGTTAAATGCAAAGCCACAGTTGCAGCCTTTGGCTCTAGTCTTTCCTTTGGGAACCACACTTACTAAGACACACTTATCAGTGTCTACACCAAGGATTTCCCCAGGTGCACAACGCTGGGATGAATATTCAAAGCAGGGAGATAATTTTTAAAAGAGACAGTGGCTGTCGTCAGTGACTCCGTGCATCACAGCAGACCCTCATCCTGCCCCATATCCTGCTCCAGCTGCTGTTCTGGTGGCAAGTTCAGAGCTGGCTTTGGTCGGCTTCTCCCAGGGCGACCAGAGTGTCACCCTGAGCCCACATATGTATCACCCAGATGTGCTGGCAGTAGTGGCCTGGTGGGCCACCCTAACTCGCTGGGAGCTATTGACTAAGCGTGTTCCCTCTATGTTCCTGAGAGTGACAGTTCTGAGATGAACTTCCTCCGATTTCTCAAAGGGTGCCCGTGAGATGGAGCAGCATGATAGCACATCTGTGTGTGGCTTTTTCCTCCTCCCCCATTCGGCAACCCCAGCCTCTGTATCCTGTTCGCCGGGACCGCTTCCAAAATAAACTACCTGTGTGCAGACTGCTGCTCTTGGCCCAGGCAGAGACAGTGTCAAAAGCATTTACTCGTAGCCCCATGTTCGTACTGCCTTCTATTGTCTTCACCAAGTCATAGCGTGTTAGAGCTAGAAAGACTAAGAGCCTCACATATACGAGGAAGTCAAGCTCCAAAGAGGTGAAGTTACTTTCTACTTTCATACAGCTAGGTTGAGGCAGATTGGGTACAGAAACCCATTCAGTTGTTTTTGTTGTTGTTTGACTAATGATCTTTCCTTTAAAACTGTTGCTCATTCTGTCCCTTACTGGTTATGTGTTGGCTCTCAAGCCACTTGGGCTTCCAGTAGGAAGAGAATTAGTGATGACAAAATCGGGCCGAGGAAACACTGATGATACTTGGTTTCTAGATACCCGGATAGGGGCCATGGAATGTTGACTTTCCTGAGGTTGAGTTTGCCCAGCTGAGTACAATGAAAAGAGAGAAGGGTAAGTCAGTATGTTTAAAGAAAATATTACAGTGACATGGGCCATGGAATTTGAGCTGGCTAAGGAGGGAAATCGGGACTTGGTGAAGGGTTGCTAAAATATGGTAAAAGGTGGCATAGAAGAATTGTATATCCTAAGGATGGTTGGAGAATTATTAAAGTGAGGTTCTAGACCAATGCTGTCCAATAGAATTTTGATACAAACCACAAATGTGAGCTGCATATGTAATTTTAAATGGACACATTTTTAAAAATTAAAAAGAACAGGTGAAATTAATTTTAGTAATAAGTTATTCAACCCAGTATATAAAAAATATTGTCATTTCAACAAGTAATCAATGCAAAAAGTTATCAGTGAGATACTTCACAATCTTTTAAAAATTGATATACTAAACTTGTTGTATATTCTATACTTGTAGCACATCTCAGTTCAGACTAGCTACATTCCAAATGCTCAATAGCCACATTTGCCTACTGGCTACTTTTTTCCCCCCCGCTTGTAAGAACAACAAGAAAGATTTTCTCTCTTAGCAACTTTCATGTACATAATACTGTATTGTTAACTATAGTCACTGTGCTATACTTTAGGGGCCCAGAACTTACACATCATATAACTGGAAATTTGTACCCTTAGATCACAATGGCTCACTTTCCCCTCACCCCCAACACACACCCATCCCCCGGGCAGCCACCAGTCTACTGTTACAATGAGTTTTTTAGGATCCTTGAGTGAGATTGCACAGTATTTGTCTCTGTCTGACTTACTTCACTTAGCATAATGCTCTCGAGATTTATCCATGTTCTTGCAAATGGCAGAATTTCCTTCTTTTTCATGGCTAAATAATATTCCATAACACACACATATGTGTGTGTGTGTCATCTTCTTTATCCATTTATCCATCAGTGGACACTGGTTGTTTCCATGTCTTGACTATTGTAAATAATGCTCCAGCAACCTTGGAGGGTGGGTACAGATATCTCTTCAAGATAGTGATTGAATTTCCTTTGGATATATACCCAGAAGTAGGATTCCTGGATCTTGTGGTAGCTATATTTTTAATTTTTTGAGGCGCCTTCCTACTGTTTTTCTTTAGTGGCTGTACCAATTTACACTCCCACCGACAGTGTACAAGGGTTCCCTTTTCTCCACATCCTTGCCAGCATTAATCTGTTGTCTCTTTGTTAAAACCATTCACACAAGTGTGAGGTGATGTCCCATTGTGGTTTTGATTTGTGTTTCCCTGTGATTAGTGATGCTGAGCACCTTTTCATGTACCTGTCGGTCATTTGTGTGTCTGTCTCAGAGAAATCCCTATTCAGGTCTGTTGCCCAGTTTTTAGTTGGATTATTTGGGTTTTAAAAAAAATTGTGTTTGTTTTTTGCCATTGAGTTGTATGAGTTCCTTATTATTTTGGATACTAACTGTTTTTTGGATGTGTGGCTTGCTAATACTTCTTTTCATTCTGTAGGTTACCTTTTCATTTTTTGGATGGTTTCTTTTGCTGTGCAGAAGCTTTGCTATTTTTGTTTGATGTACTGTTTGTATTTAGTTTTGTTATTTTGTCGGATGTAGTTTTTTGGTTTGTGTTTTTGTTTGATGTGGTCCCACTTGTTTATTTTTGTATTTGCTGGTTATGCCTTTGGTATCATATCTAAAAAATCATCGCCAAGACCCATGTCAAGGAACTTTTTCTGTAACTTTTCTTCTAGGTGTGTACATTTAAATCTTTAGTCCATTTTTTTTGCATGTATCCTCTTTTCTGAACTTTTTGTCTGTGACTTGGCCTACTTCATGATACTCAAAGTAAATTAAAACTATTTTTAAAAGCCTGGTCCCCTCCATGATTTTGGCTGGCAGGAAAAGGACTGGCGAGGGAGTTCTGCCCTGGCTGCCCAGGAAACGTTCTTGCAGGCTCCCCCGAGTCACCTGAGTCCTGGCCCCGAGCGCTCGACGTGTTCCGCTGACCACGGCAGGTGCTTTTAAGTGATCAAAATGATAACGCTCATTCTTCTTTCTAATTCCTGGAATATTTTTTCAGGAAAGCTGCTTTAAAAATAATTTCTGATTACATGTGTGGTTTTCATCAAGAAATGGGAATGGGCAGTGGTATTGTGAATTGATCCCAGGAGAAAAATTTTCCTCTAAAATGTAGGTACCTGAGTCAGATAGTTGGAGAAGCTCCCGTCTGAACTCTGCTCCATATTATGAGCTGAAAACATACCTTCTCCTTGGCCCTGTGGCGTCAGGTGGTCTGGCCGAGAGAAATGTTGCCGTTGCAATTATTTGGATCAGTGCAGTGCTCCCTGCCCCACCCGCTGTTGGTAAACCTGAAACCATCCTGGCAAATACGTTCATTTGCTTTCCCCCTGAAATGTGCTGCCTCCTTTCACCTCCTGCAGATAAAAACTGGCAGGTCCTTTTGCTGCTAGCCAAAAACAGTGATAGGAACCAGGTGGGAGATACGGCTTTTAAAATGTAGTTTTATTTTTGAGTCCCATGAAGTAGGCTAAGTCCCAGGCAAGCTGTGGGCCTCACCAGATCACCCCATGACCTCACTTCCCCTCTGGCAAACCTTTCTGGGTGCAGTACGGTGATATCACCGGAGTAGCAGGAACAGCTTGCTGGAGAGAAGCGCCCTTCTGAGCTGTTAAGGCTGCCAGACAGCATCCCTGCAGTCCCTCTTCTCTCTCCTTGTCTTCAGACCCACATGGTCTTCGTGCACTACAGTAATGCCTTCACCAACCTCCCCGCAGCCACTCAGGCTGTCGGAAGTGAAGGCCTGGTTACATAGCCACTCACTAGAAGTATAGTTTTAAAGCTGATAGAAGCCTGCACTGGCTCCTCGGTTTCTTAAAATGGAGACTTTGAATGAAACGACTGGAATCGCCGAGATGATAGTTGACTTCACTGTAGTGTACTGAGGTGTCTATTTTAGATTCTCTCAGTTACCTCCTTTTTCTTTCGGTTTAGTTGTTATTGCCATTGCAGTCAGATCTTCCTTGACCTATTCGTTTTCTTGTTGACCTCTAAGCTACCATTTGATATTCGGCGGGTCCCCTTATGGAAATTCAGACACTCTTCTCTACGGGGCAGAGCACCTTCCAGGCAGACTCACAATCTTCTCTGCGTTTGTTTCCAAATAACCTTCTGGTTCCCCATGTAGTTCTGCCGCCATGAGAACAACTGGTCCAGAGCCTGGGCCCAGGGGCTTATCATTATAAGAATTTCTCCTTTGCCACATATTTTTCACCCGTTAGTCAAGGACAATTTACCCTCCAGAAAAGAATGACTTTTATAATTCTTTGATAACTTAATCCTCACAGAAGGTAAGATCTAGCCGCTTTCACTTTGTGTGACTGTTTTGAGTATTTTACCTCAATTCAGTGCCCGTTTGTGTTGCTCATTTTCCACTCACTGTTCAACTGTGCTCCACCAGTGGTGATTCAAAAGAACAACGAAGAAGATACAGAGTGAGGCTGGTTGACTTTAATGTATCAGCTATTGAATCTGACTCCAGAGCAATGGTTTTCAAAGTATGGTCTTAGGAGCAGCAGCGTCACCACCACCTGGGGGCTTGTTAGAAACCAAGTTCTTGGACTCTGCTCTGGACAGAAGCTCTGGAAGTGCCCCTCCCCCACCCCCCGCCATCTGTGCACTAACAAGCCTTCTGGGGGCTCTGAGACACGCTCTTGTTTTAGAGCTGCTCTGGAGACCTCCTGTTCTCAGCTAGCCGCAGTGGTTTTTAAGCGTGCTCAGATATTTCTGAAGGAATCGTTGTCCATACTTACGTGCTCTGGAAACAGGAAGGATAGTACATTTCCAAAGGGGATATTTCCCTGCCTTCCTATCTTTTTATCCTTCAGAAGTTTTTATATTCTTTTCTGCTTTTAGAGACCCTATCTACATCTCGACCTATTTGTACCCTGAAATCTTAAGTTAGTTCTGGTATCATGGAAGATTTAATAATCGATGTTATTTAAATGATCTGTTGTGACTGATGACATAGCAAAAGTGACTAATGAAACATTTATTTAATTTCTACTTTTTCATTTGTTTATTGTTTATTGAACCTTCCAGATGGCATTCTCTCTGTTTTTTTTTTTTTTTTGAAGAACATAGACAAGGATTCTTTTTTAAAGTTATATAACGAATCTGTTTGTTCTGTAATAGACCCAAAGATGGCTCATGTCAGAGGGAAGTTTTTACTAAATTGAGTGCTCTCTGAAAGAGGGCATGAGCGCGGACTGAGTGATGGAGAAGAGGATAAGGGCATCTGGTCCTCAGTGAGGAAGCTGCTGCGGAGAGCAGCAGAAGCCGACTCCGGAGCCCCAGGGGCCACGCTTTCTGTTCGGTATTCTTTGCGCACAACAGCGCTGCCTTCAGGATTACACAGTTTACCTAATTGGTTGGATTTTTGTCAAGAGCTTGATCCAAGCAGGATTTGTTTTTTAAATATGTAAAGCATTTGCAAGTTCTTTCAAGGGCAACAAATAGCTTCATTTAACTCTCTCAAGCCCTCTCACCTCTGTCAGGTTGCACCAGGAAATTTGAGGTCTCGCCAGAGGCCCCCAAAGAGTTAAAAAGACAACCAGCCTGCAGACTGGAAGAAATTGATGTCAAAAACAGATGTTTCTCTGCAGGCCTTGCTGGATTCGTACGTAAGTCAGGATAAAGCCAGCATGTATGCATGCACGTTAAAAAAATTTTTTTTTTAAGTCTTGGCCCGGATTGTGGAGAAATAAAATATCTCTCATCTGCAATTCCTCTTCAGTCCTTGCTGCATGGGAGCTCCGGGGAAGGGCTCCCTGGAGACCGGTGGCCCTGACACTTGGGCCACTGAGGAAGAACGCCCTCTGATCCCTTCTTTTCATTGTTGGTGTTCCGGCGGAGCTGCCCGCACAGACCCTGCCCATTTTCACTGGCTGCGGGGACTGTTATTGGAGTGGCTGACAGCTGTCTGCCAGGCCGTCTGAAACGGCCTTCCTGTGCTCTCTGCCGCCGCTCAGCTTCACAGCGCTATTGTTCCTGTTGAGCCTTTTTCTTAAAATCTTTCCCAGCTGTATCCTGATATGGTAAACCACTTAAATTAGCTCCAGATTGTTCTGTTTATTTTGTGTTAGATAAGCGACAAAATACAGTCCCAGCAACCGGCCAGGAGGAGGGTAGAAGTGGGGGTTGGGGATCGGAGGACACAGCAAGGTCTTTTACAAAAGATAGAGTTCCCAGGCAACACCGTGAAGAGGCACAAATGCAGTGCAGTCATGGGTTCTGCATTTTACGTGTGACCCCTGAGCACACCTCATTCCAGAAAATAAAGTCGAGCAAAAAACCCCAGCATCCAGTCACACTAGGGGAAGCTAAGTTTCCACGGGAAATAGACACAGTATCTCTGTCAGGTTGGCTGCTGTGTCAGCTGTCTGTACTATGCTTCCTGCCCGGGTTGCAATGGCTTCCCTTTTTTACATTGTTGAAAGTCATTCTTCGATACTGAGTGCAGTGCATGGTAGCTCATAGGCTCAAAGCTGGCTGAAGTTCACCAGTGGCCCTGAATGCTCAACATTTGAAAGTGATCTCTTCCCTGCTGTCATTTAAAGCTAGAAACCCAAAGACATTGAGTCACCAGCTTAGGCATTTTCCACACAGCTGCACGTGAAAATTCACAATGGACTTGGCCCCTGTTTGCTTATGCAGGCCATCTGTGCAACTGCTCTGCCCTCCTTGGGGGTTGTCTGCTCACAGGGCCTCTCCAGGCAAGGCCTCTCTGAATACTTAGCAAAAAAATACATTCAGATATAATAGATACTATCCTAGAATGAAGATACTGCCTTTGTGATTGTAGGAATCCATCCAAATAAAATACGAAAAATAAACTTCTGAACGCTTTAACTCAGCTGAAGCATACAAACAATGCCAGCAACCAGCTGAGTTGCAATAATTACTGAGAATTTGTCTGGGGCAATTCAAGGCTTCCCGGGAAGGATCCCCTGTCGCATGTTAGCCTGACTGACCTGGCTCCCAGTCCTCGCTCTGACCCAAGTCCTCGGAACCCTTCCTATCAGAGTGACAGAAGAGAAGTTGGTAGAAGAACAGGGTCAGCAGTAATAAAATGCCCTTAGAAACCTCCTTCAGTCTCCTTTGGGGGAAAACCAACTCAACATGTAATCAAAGGGGCACAAAACCCACTTTGGAAGAATAATTGCCCCAGGGAGCCCCTTTTCCCTCTGGTGGAATGTGCATTTCCCTCTCTGTCAAGGTCCAGCGTGCAGCTGCGTGGCCTCCATGTCACTTTCTCTAATTATCCAGTTGTCATCTCCCTTTTCTTTCTCAGTATCCTTTTTAGTCTTCATTGTGGGGAGTCTTGTACCTCCCCCAGGGGCCAGGCTTTCCATGGCTGCCATGGCCCTTGAGAGCAGGGACCGTGTACCGAGCTTCTGTTGTCCCCTCCCCGCCGTGCACACGTGGTGACAGCAGTCACGGGCACCTAGCAGGTGCTCAAGGCCTTTCAAATAGTTTTCTTCTTTCATTCCTGCCGACATGAGGTGTCATTGATTCTGCTTCTGTATTGACTCAGGCGAAGGTAAAAACACCAGCAGCAGCAGAGACCAGGCAGGCACTGGCCGTTGTCATTAAACTCAGGAGCCCACCCTTCTGGTGCTGGGCAGGATGGAGGAGGTCACCCAAAGCTGCAGTTCTCATGGATTCCAACTAAAAACTCAGGACAATGCAGAAAACAACGACCTGGGGCACCTGCAAAGTGAACAGCAGCAGCCAGATAGCGAATGGGAATGATGGCGCACCTGTATCAGTCCTTGCACCAGGAGTCAGTTTTGTGGGGTTTTCTCTCCTGTCTCTGGGCTTTGACCCAAGGGCCGACGTCACTAGAGAACTATGCAGCAGGCCTCGGCAGCAGCGTCTCCACGTGAAACTCCTGATTTCTAACCAGAGGTTTGGGCAGGGTCCTTTTCTCGAGAATATAGAGGACTTCCCATTTTTTCCTTTTTTTTTTTTTTGGTCTTTTCTCTCCCCGAGGCCAGTCCCAATTGAGGATTTGCATTGCATCAGTAGTGGGGGTTTGGCCACCTAAAACCCCCAAAGAAGATTCTCTCTGATTAGAAGACCAGGGAAAAGGAGCCCCTTTTGTCCAAAGAGTGTGGGAGAATCCCATTATTTTATCTCTTTTCTTTTGCTGCTTTGCTCCCAAAGGCAGTCTCAGTTGTATAGAAGTGCATGATAGAATAGGAGGCTAAAACCTGAGAGAAACTTAGCTTTATGCCCAGAGAAACCAGGGAAGAGGAACCCTGAGGACTAGAAGGTATGGGGGGATCTCAGAGAGGAGAGAGCTGGCTGGGTTCTGTGTAAGAACTGGTGGAAGTCCTGTTCTCACCTCCCGGGGGTGCACGTGCCGCACAGACCCAGAGGGGCAACTCAGCTGTGGTGTGAGGCACTGCCCGAGTTTCAGACTGACCCTTACATGGTGCACATACTGGGCAAACACAAACAGCGTAGCAAAGGCTTTGAAAACTAAACCGACTTTCTGTCCACAGAGTGTGAGTCAAAACTCTTAAACTGGATCTCAGTGGGTTGATCGTAACCATTCTCCATAAGATAAAGTTGAACACTTTTGAAATGGATGGAAAAATAGAACTTCTCAGCAGAGAAATAGAAAGGGAATAAAGAGAACA